>JAQFZC010002205.1:0-24317 GCA_034695205.1 Dicyrtoma fusca | reverse complement strand
GTAGTGCAATTTAATCTACTCTCGCAAGCAGGTCGACGGTAACAAAGTCACTATCCATAGATAACATGTATAAATGGACTTGGTAACACTGATAAGCTTCTATAGCTTATCAGTTGATTACCATAAAAATTGTCCGCAAAATAAACACGGTGTGCATGGAGGAATATCTTCCCTAAGCGCGATACCGTTACACATACATACATACATAGCTGTACATAATTGTTATTGTTCCATTTATCCGTCGTATCTATCCACACTCAACACGCGAACGAGCTACATTTGAAATATATAATTAAATACTTAGGAAAACAGAAGGGAAAACGATTTACATGTGACTCACATTTCGTGCTCACTCGTGTTTTCCCCCATTACATTGTAGTGTATAGAATTGGTGTAAATAAAATTGTCGATAAAATGTAATGAATGGTGCTATATTAGTAGTATTTGAGCGATGGAAACTAACCAAATAAGTGTTGCTGATAATATGGTGAGTTGCTGGGACAAAGCGGATTGACTCCTTTGCATGGCACGATGCAAGTCATTAAACATATTCTCAAGGGCATACTTGGCCAACCAACAGTTGAGGAAGACGGGCACAAAAAGGTGTCTCAGCGGAGAATAAAACATTGAAACCATGAATGGAATGCTTGCAACCAGTTCCAGGACGAAACGACGTGTCAATAATTGCTGACATATATTTCCCTACAAAAGAAAACATAAAAGAGTTTCCAGTTCATATAAATTTCTCCATTGTACCGTAATGTAGGCAGTTAAGGACTATCACTACCTTAACTATGCAGTAGTATACACATTAAATATTCGTTCAGCCAAAACAATGTCTATATAGCACCAGCACCAGCACCAGCCCACAGCCATGCCAGTGCAAACGCGAACGTACGGATTTTGTATGCACATTCAAAGTCTTTTGATCTGGTCACTGTTGATCCTCCAAAGGATATGAGAGCTCAAAAACTGAAGCTGTACCACCTCGTATTGTATTACAGAGTACATACAAAATAGCATGTCTACTAAGCCCAGTCCGTCTACTTTATCTCGTACCGCCTCAATTCCATATCTTCTAAATTACTTCCTAACTGCAAAACTTCCTTGCCCTCCCTACCTCCCATGTCATGACCATCTACTGCCTCACCATACTGGACCGGCATATCAAAGAACCATGAAAAGTTACAGGTTTTATTTCAGAGTAATGAGAGTATATTTGTTAATAGTCCTTTCCAGTCAATATGAACTTACACGTATACTTTACTTTACACTATCACTTTCATTACACCTTCTGCATGTACCTAGGTATGTATGTCGGTAGGTAACTAGGTATGTGGGTACCAACATAAATAGGGGCCGACATGTTCGGGGAAAGCATGCGAGAAAAAAAGTTATGTTCTCAAGCCAAAGCTAGTTAGCTGGAGGGATTTGCGGAGAAAATATCCGCTTCAGCCTCAGACTATACACTTGTGTGAAAAAAATCCAAACTTGTACATTTACGTATGTAAAGTATGGTCCGTATATACGTAGCAAGTTCCTTCCTATAACCATTATATTTTATCCTTCATTGCTTATTTATGCAAATTCTCCACGATTTCACAGCTGCTGTCGCAATGGCGTAAAACTAAAGTTATATATATAAGGTATCTAACTTAAATATGTAGTAGCAATGTAGTTTTAGTACCTACAGCCAATACTTTTATACATTATAGATATACCTATATATATATATTACAGTAACACACCCACACGCATTTTATTCTGTGTTCAGAAGCAGTTGCTGTCCAAACTTGGTAAGTATGGTAAACGTCTTAAGTAGCCAGACGTATCTTACATACATCATACATACATACATAGGTAGGTCTTTATCTCTGAAAGGGCTATTGTTAACAGCTTAACAGTTGTAAGTTTCATTTCAAGTGTTCCAACTATCTATCCCTGTTACAAGTTAGAAATTGATTGAAGGATGCGTAAACTTTTCCAGAGTCAAAGAAAAACTTGCTACAGACTTACCTATTCCTACTTGTTAGCTAATCAAAGAGAATCGTAAATTGCAATTCAAAAAGTTAAAGTCCTTCCTGAATTTAATACTTATTGCTACGTCGACCCAGTGAGGCTTTAGTAATAAGTAGGAAAAGTAGCTAGGCAGATTCGGATTGAATCTCTTTCCATGCACACACACACATAAAACTTAGGTGGGTAACTAGACTTCGGCTTTCAAACTTTTGGTTCTGGAAATTCTGGATAGATCCAGTAGTATCGAGTCAAGCAGTGAAACTTGACGCTAAATTAATGTCATCCTGAGTCAATAGGCCTCATGTTAATTAATGCTCCACGTACGAGCGACACTGAGTAAATTAGATTGTGATTGTATTGTTTTTAATTAAAATAAAGGAGAGCTCACCTTGTAATTTAAGTATAGTAGAAGAATCGTCTCACCAAAACTAATAATAGCAAGAAGAACATGTATAATCCAGAGGTGAATTGGTCTTTCCACATAAATGATAGCATCCCAATTAATAATCGGATTTTCCAAAAATTCTTCTTCCGTTAAATTTAATGAAGCTACATACTCAGGCTTTTCAGTTGTTTTACAACCATAGCTGAAAATAAATACAATAAATTGTTAAACTTACAATACAATTCAAATGCGAAATATTTTAAGCCAATTACACATACATTTTGTCAAAGACTATAGTTACTTCACTTTAAGCTTGAAAGCAATATACAGTAGATCTCGTGCTACAGGCTTCCCGTAGGGTGTCCGAGTGGACAAAAAGCACCTTTTACGAATTGCAAGTTTATTTATTCTTGGGCCACATATGTACAGTACAGCCAACTTGGCAAAAATTAATCCGCCAGCTGACTAACCTATCTGCAGTACAGCCGTACAGCTGCTAGTTGTACAAATTTAAATGTCAATCAATTATCCCTGTTTCGAATGGTAATACGTCGCAGAAAACAAATCGAAATTATATTGCTTTACCATTTACAAAATCTAACATCTGCATTTTTCAAGAGATTATTACAAGACCTTACTGCCATTTAAGATGAAAAAGAGAGCAGTTTGTAATTTTTTAAATTCTAGATACAAGATTTGGTAGTTTCTGAACAATGTATTTAGCAATCTTTGCCTGGCCAAATTATGTACGGATGGATGCATGGATTTATTCGATTAGGTATACACAAAGTATCGACTATATTTTCTTCCTCAATCACATGCTTACTGCTCCATTTCTCAAGATCAGTTGGGCAACTCTAGTGGAAAAATGGATAACGAGTTAATTTAATTACAGGAATAAATCGGTCACAAAAAAAATTTCGTCTTGGTACAGCCACTTATACCCTGTGTTTGATGTGGGCAGTACATCTGTGTATGTGTAGAGGCTGTTAAAGGGAAAAGGTCACATCAATTTCATTTTCATTATGCTCCCATTTTGTACAGATGCCTCTGTGCAAAAGAGCTCTCTTGGTAGTTGGTAGGGAAAGAACATCTGCGGTCGAACTAGGCTTTAACTTATTAACTCGGCCTGGCCTGTTATAGTCGGGCCTTTTGGCCTGGTCTGGCAACATTGACTCGGTCCAATCATTCCAGCCACCACTTTGAGCATGAGAGACAGCTCTCTCTCTCTGTATTCTGTATTTAAAATTCACGAAGCATATAAAACTAATCGTTTAACATGCTAATGGACGTTGAATGGTTCAATCCGCGTAGTGTACTCATAACAAGGACCTATATAGAAACCCCCCAGACTCCAACAACAGCAGAGGCTCATATATGTAGATAAGGGCAGAAAAAGGAAACGTCAAGTCAAGCCAGCCAAGCCAGGGCTGTAACGCCAAATTAGCTCGGAAACTCTCAACTTTATTGAGAAAATCTCAACGAGCAATTTATACATGGTACTCATGCCCGCATATATGCACATCACGATACATATATGTAATAATATACGTTCCAATCCGCTCCGTCAAATCACACTAAAATTTTACGGTCTAATGAATTGAATTAATCCTACGTACCTTCCTCATTTTTCAAATATTCCAAATGGGTATTTTGTGAACTTAATTTAATTCACCATCACATACAATGTATGCACAGCCATGTGTCTACGACGACGATCTACTCCCAGAACATTAATGCGAACATGCCCGTTAAAACTTGGCAGACTAAATGATACATTTATGAGTTACAATTTCATTTCTGAATTCTAAATTCGATTTTCAGGTTAAGCCGGTGCCAAAGTCAAAGCTTTAGCTTGGAGCCACGGTACGTCGCAGTACTTTCTCCGTCGGCCTATGGGTTTTAATAAAATCGGCTTTTCAATAAATTATAAATACGCAGTCCCCATCAAATTATAACTACAAGCCATATTCCCGTCTTTACAATTTGCACTATACTATCCAGCTTCTACATCGGTAATTGTCGGTCCGTTGTAGGTATACACGAAATACGCCGTAGGTACCTTTGCAAGTATGTACCTATGTTGGAATCTACGTATAATGTTATTTTTTGTCTATATTCTTTATTCATAAATCCACCAACAAACGATTTAAAGTCAGACAATCTACATATACAAAACTTTTCCCGATTTTGTCAAACAGTATAGGAGTAGGAGTAGGTATACATGTACACTACACGCACACACACCCACACACTACCGAATACAATCAAAAACTAATAGACACGCCGTTCGTACATTTACTATATACATGTTTTAGATTCCAGTGACCGTAATAATAGCAGTCGGAGAAATAAACGAAGAGGTTAACATAAAAAGTTATCCATTTAATATTTTTAGTAAACAAGAAAAAATGGTTTAGCGGAAATTGTCGTCCTTCTCATCGTGGTGTCATAAATGAACTTTTGTAGAAAGGTTAAGGCTCTGCTAAAACAACAAAAAATAATTGACGCCACTTCACAAGAGTTCTGAACATACTGACATTTTTTCTTTGCCATTCTACCGAGCTTTCTGATTCTGTGTATGTACATACAGAAATACATACACAGCAATATAGCATGCATGAAAATCGGTTTACTTGGACAATTTTATCACACACTTCTTATGTAGCTGAGTACATGTATATAGGTATGTTCATAATATTTTTTTCCAACAACAACGGCGTGAATACCAATGCCAAGGAAAGTAGGCAAAACATCTAATATCAAGGAGCATAATCAGCTATTTTCTTGAAATTGCCACTTGAGGCGAACGATAACTATCATGAACACTCTCGCGTATTGTAAGCAGTCGACGTAACATAAGGAGTACTCGCCAGTCTAGATACATGGTCACACATACGGTACTTAACTATGAAACATAAACTGCAGTTGAAAATTGTTGTTAATTTTTTTCTTCATTTGCTAACACATGACTTACATTACAGTGAACTACGAAATATAGATTACATAAACACAAGATGTCGACAAACTAACTGTGCAAGTTCTTACATACCTACTTACGTATAACAATCTACTCGTATTCCATTCTATAAGTTGTGGATTACTAGCACTCACTGTATGCTTGTGATCGACTTAAATAGTTACTGTAGCTTAACAAAAAGTTGACCGAAAACTAAACGACGATGTACGAGAAATTGAAAGAAAAAATCATGCCCAAAATCCATAATTGTGGCTTTAAGCTTTGCTACCTGAAGGCCAGAATTATGCTCATCGCCTTGCTTAGAAATGCAACTGCATCCGAACTTCGAAATTATGCACGATCTATGTCAGTGACGTGCATATTCAAAAGCTTACGGCTTTAAATGAGATGTATCAAAAGATGGATGGAAGGGGAAAACCCACTGAAAATAGTCCATGCCGATAGCCACTATCAATTGATTCATCTGCATCAAGCTTCAAGTTACAGTCTAACCACGTCCTTAAACTTGTTGAAAGAAAAAATGGCTGATCCCTAGATTGGGAGGTCGGAAAGCTCAACGGCCAATATGTATAATGTAGGTATATGTACTTTCATTACGCAAGAAAGGATACATCATTTGACGAGGAGAGGTGATGCAATCTTCTAAACTTCAAAAATCATTTTATTTGAGAAATTTCACGCCAACTTTATGGAGAAATAGGAGCAGGCACGTAGATACCATTTCCGACTCTACTTTCCCTTGAACATTGGACTAACAACTAAAGTTGGATCGGGATCGGGATCGGAAGCGTTGAAATTTCTCTTCTCTTGTAGTCGGCATGTCCATCACCAAGAACTAGCGAACCAAGAACCAAGACCTGGAGCAGGGGAACGGGTACGACACACAACATTTGAAGTTATACAACAACGTCAAGTTAAACTTTTTGTACCCAGCGCTTCAGGATCCAATAAAGGCCTCACACATTCTGGCATTCTGGAAAGATCCTGCAACCTGCTCGAAACAGGCTCAAGGTGAAATAATAAAGGATAAAATATTTCCTAGTCCTGTACAGATATGCCCTTTCAATTTATTAAATCAGAGAAAATCTATTTACCTGCGGATTTGTACCTTTCAAATAAACACCAAGGAATTTGTTATTATAAAACCTAATCTTTCGACTAGCTAATAAATACCAACTAGTGTTTGGACTACCATCAGCTCCGAAGCCAGAAGCCAGAACCAGAACACAAATGGGAAATAACTGTAATTTTGAATTGCGGGTTGAGACTGAATTGAATTCAAACCGCGCAGTCATAAATTATGCGGAACGATCCAGGAAGGTCGGTCCCGCAGACTTTTGAGATCATTATCAAACATCACCAACGAACACAGAAACGTAAGTGCCTCAAGTCACCCACTGAACTCCCTGCTGCTCCCACCATTAACTAACCTGAGCTAAAGGACGGCTCACCAGCGTCTAACGTATAATACGACATCGACATCGACACCCATGTTTATTTAACACAAGTGTGCAAAGCTACCCTCGGCGATATTAGTAAGTGTACCTATTACCATTAGCACGGCGTAAGTGGTCGGCAAATAAGGAACTAAGCTAAATATTTGCTATATTAGCTCCTTTTTGTGTTGACGAAGTCAGTCATACTTCCGAAATAATGAGATGCAGCACACTGTTGTCCTTAGATGACTGCCCCAGGAGCTTGGAACTGCTATTTGAACATTATAATGAAATACAAATTCTTCAATGGACCCCACTAATGCATTCTTCCTAATTTGGTGACCACAGTATAGAGGGCTAATCATAGTATAACTTCAGCGGTTCAGCTTTATTAAGCTTCCCATTTCAAATTTATCCTCCGAACACCAAACACACGTTAGGACAAAGTCTGGAATTTTATAATATCTTTAATCGGAGCATTTGGATGCCAGAAGTTTGGTTTATTTAGTAGACGCAATGTTAAGTAAACATATAGACTAGGTCCGTTTAATACCGACGTGACGAGACGGTGTCTCAAAGGATTGGGCTCTCAATGCTTTGCCAAACCAGGATAAAGGTCAAGTACTTGAGTGGCTATAGCGAAAAGCAGATGGGAACTGGAAGGTAATGAATAACGCGTCTCATCAAAATGCAAATGAAGCTGATATGGAGAGCAATAGGATTAATGACTAGAGCGTAGTTTTAGTGAAAGGGCTTACGTACCAACGGGCAGCTGTAGGATCAACGTCCATAATTACCCGGATGATGTACAAGACACAAGTGAAGAGTTTGAGAACAAAACGAGCAATTCGGATTCGTAGACTGGAGCGCTGGTTCTTGAAAAAGTATAAATGAAGTCGTTCCTTCACCGTATTCTCATTCACGTAGTACTCCACACGCACTCTGGAAACAACCAAGAAAACACCATCACCATCAACCATAAGATCACCACAAAGTCATTAAATGTCAACGGAGACGTCTTGGTAAAGAGGTACATAGCTCAATTTACCTACGACACACCATACATAGGTAATATATTGCTGTACAAAATAAATATCATTAAAGTTTCTTTTGTTCCCCGTCTGCAGTCCCGGACAACCACTACATTACAGGCATTGCTCCAACACAAGGACAATTTTCCTACTCACTATCGTATCTGGAGAAAGTGATGGAGCGCTAGCTCCAGGCGCTGCTGATATGGCAGTTGACTTTCATTCTATGTACTTAGTTGGTTAGGGACATCTCCCTTGCTTGTCATGTGATCGTATCTTACGTTCTTCTACTACGTAACGTAAAGGTTAGAGTTAAAATATATTACATGGAATTGACCGTCGCAACCGCCCGCACACAAATTCTCATAAATATAAACGATGCATATTATTTTTACAAGCAAAAGCTCCTTGTTCTTGTCCTGAAATATGTTGAAATGAAAAGTCTCAGGCTCTACCATTCTTGCCCATAAGGACAGTGCAGTGGTGTATCCAGGAGGGGGGGGCTATTGGCCTCAAACTCACTCCAAGACAGGTGAATTCATTGTAGATAAAATGAGTTTTTTTAGCAAAATTAATGTTTTCGGTAAAAACCCAAAAATTAAACATTTTTCATTCGCTTGACTCGCAAATCAAACTCGATTTTTACATGAATGGTTTACACAACTTTTACAGTAAAACCCCAAGTTTTGGCACAAAAATTAAGTTTATATTCTCTGCTTTAGTAATTTAGACCCTTAAAAGAACGACTTTTCGTGCTATCTGGATGAGCCCCCGCCCCCTATGACAATTTTCTGGATCCGCCCATGCATAATGACACAAGTCTGGATTTAGAGCTACATAGGTGCCCCAAGAAATGGACGACTTTTCCCAAAGGAAGGATGTACATGTTATACGTATGTAGAGCTCAATAGTGATACTACATATTATTACGAAATAAGCAGAAAAGGAATTCCGCAAGCTGAGCAGATATACTACCGACTCACCCAACCGATGCAAGATACCGACGCTTAGATATAAAACTACTTAAATGTTATAGTGGGCGAAGAAGAATAGTGGCGTATTTTCTGCCCCATTTTTAAAGCTTTGTGATACTAATCCAGTGTCCCTTTAATATAATTTTGATGTAAGTCCTGGCATCGTAACAATCCACTTTTTACTAATGTATGTTAAAAAAGTGTAGGTACCCCTGGATCGATGAATTAAAATCACCAGTAACGCTTTGTCCGTTGACTTCTGAATGAGCAGAAACAATATGTACCTATGTAGCTTCATTTCACTTATTGTTAGCTTAAATAATCGGTCACAGTGCAGACATAGAACGTTCTAAATCGAAGAATTATTTAATGAATGTTGACTGAAAACATTTTTTCAAAAAATAAGGATGTCTCTTCAAGAACTGAGAGCGTACTTGACAAAAACACACCATTTTAGTATTTAAAAACAGTACGGCTGCTGCTGATTACACATCTTCAAAAATCTGGCGCTTCTGGTCTTTTACCACCCTACCTTATTCAATCGGGCGCGGTTTCTAATGTTTGACCATCTCAACCCAAACACTTTTTTGAGCAAAAATAGGCACTATAATCAAAATACGGGTCATAGGTCAGTGTCCTAAGTCACATACCAAAAAAGGTCATAATGTCTAAAGTTTACTAATTTTTAAAAATTCTTAGCTTTTCAGTTTTTCCTACCTCATCTTAAAAATATATGTTATAATACAAAATAATTAATACGGAGGCCTGTGTTTTTTACCCCCAGATCCCTTACTCAGATAATTAATTAAAAGTATGCAGTTAGCAGTTTTAGAATGCAGAATAAGCTGAATGCTAGTTTTAATGAAAGAAATAGAAATCGGTGTGGACAAAGCGTATTGCACGTACACTCAAAAAATGCCATTAAAAATGAGTCCTGAAAACATCTGGCTCGCATCATAACCGCATCAGATGTTTTCAGGACTCATTTTTAATGGCAGTTTTTAGAGTGTAGGAATGATATGTTTGACACATCTCCGGTTTGATATGTTTGCTGCATTCATTTTCCTACAACTTGTTTTCCTTCCCATTCAGTTTTTGTAAATGTCATAAGTGCCAAACCGTAAAAAGTTAATTCGTGTGCAGGTCGTAAATATCAACTTGCTAACAAAATGTTTAGATCCACCCACCCTTGTCCGCTCATCTCCATCATTTCGAAAATGACGATATCTACATTTTATTTTATTTTTTTAAAAGGCGGATACACGAACTAAGCGGAGGCACAACTATCCTCCTTCATTCCTTGCGAGAATAGTAAAAAGACATTCACCAGCTAGAAACGGAATCTACAAGTATTCTGTAGAAGCTATAAGCTTGAAGGGTGCATACGGTTAGCTCAAAAACTAAAAGCTGCTAGGTAAAATTTTTCAAAAACAGTAACACTGCTAGTTTTGCACTTTTCAAAAATGCATAAGAATGGTATTCATAATTTGTATAAACACAGAGGTAAGAATTTGATTATTGGGACTTGAATCAAAATAAAATAAAATTACGAGACCCTATGGACTCTGGACTTCCGTCAGAATGCTTTTAAACGGGGGCTACACTAACGCCACTACACTGCTTCTTCACCGACAGTGTACAAATAGGTCCATTCTACGAATACTAACAAAATACAACTAATACCTAGGCCTACAACCACAACCAAATGCTTTGAAGAAAGGAACATCTTTAGGGGGAAAAAATGCTCTTTCGAAGCATTGAACTTGCAATATCAGTTCATCAAATAATATTCAATAGGTAGATAAAGATGGATAAACGACCTTGTGTGTAGGTACAAAGATTCACGTTGCTACACCGTCTACAGTCTACAGTCTACGGTGTTCAGTTCCAATATATTCAATTCCTAACTAGTATACCTACTCAAAACTTTTGGCTTTGGCTTTGAAGTTCTGCGGATAGTACTTTTTCAAACAAGTTTCTTTTTTGATTCTGACATTTATTATCGATATTAAAGCCAGATTCATTTTCAAAATGTATTCATCGCATATTTTGATACAAGGAGCTCCTCCTAAAGATTTCCAACTAATCTTCATCCATTGAACTTTTAATATTTATTCCCTAACATCTATCTATCATCTTTACATCCGATACAATGAAGACAGCCTGCCCACAGCACATACCTCCAGTTGCTAGTGAAATATCTAATTTTTAGTTCTATATTTAATGTACCTATGTGGATGGGATGAATGTAGGATAAGTAGGATTAATATAAAGAAAGAAACAATATACAAGAATGGAATTTATACTAGCAGAAGAATTTAAAACATATCTCAGCTGCTATCGTTCCCACGACGATCTGAGGCTCATACCGCGGACATTTTATAATAAGTAGGTGGATTTCAATCTTATTTATTTTATAACGGTATTGGAACATCACACAAAGAACACATCACTCTTAAAGCATGGAGTGAAAGGAAGGCAGTAAATGTAGTAAATAATATTTATTTTATAATAATGACGATAATCTAGCAGGGAAAAATATCGAAAATATTATTATCTACTTCCTCTGTGCTGGGCTACCAGCCAGAGACAAAGTCTTAAAGGGTGGGAAAGTGCAGTTGTTCAAATACACCCGCCCGCACAAGCGTGCGAAAGGGCAAGCAAGCAATGTATTTACGGGATTACGACGAACAGCTTAGGGGCCGTGGAAATATTACGTCATAGAAATGAGGTTTTTTCAAAATATCTACATGGGTCATCTCACGCCTTTTGGAAACGTTAAAATCAAGTTTAGTCTGTTTTGAAAAAGTCGCATTTCATGTTTTACACGTTTTAGTAACGTTAATACCAGGTTTGGTCATTTTTGAAATAGTTCCATTTCATGTTTTACATCTTTTAGAAACGTTAAAGTCAGGTATAGTCGTTTTGAAAAAAGTCCCATTTTATGTTTTACACCTTTCAGAAACGTTAATACAAGGTTTGGTCATTTTTGAAATAGTTCCATTTCATGTTTTACACCTTTTAAAAATGTTAATATCAGGTTCAGTCGTTTTTGAAATAGTTCCATTTCATGTTTTACACTTTTTAAAACGTTAATACCAGGTTTAGTCATTTTTGAAATAGATCCATTTCATGTATTACACCTTTTAGAAACGTTAATACCACGTTTAGTATTTTCTAAACATTTATTTTTTCAAAAAAATGTAAACAGGTCATTTATTGACCTTCTTTGAAATCATTTTTGTTATTTTATCATTTTGTTGCCCCAAATTGAACGATGTCGTTTATACATGCGGATGCGTGCGGCGTATACAAACTCATTTATATTTAATGATACATGATACATACCAATAAATGTTAACCGTATTAAACTAATTATTTTTTTTTGCTTACTGGGGTAGGTTTCATGCGTATCGTTAGCCATTGCATGTCTTTAACCGTTCTAAAACAGAAAGGAATGGAATGTGGAAAGTGGGGAGTTTGCAAAGTCGACACGCGGTTGATTCATTTTTTCTTTAGTTGTTAGGAATTTTGGGAATCTTGAGAGTCTCACGAAACGACAAGGAAAGGGGCAAGTCTAAATGTCCGTTATTCGATTTATATACCGTATTAATAATAACCATAATTATATACCGACAAGGTTAAAATTGCCATCATTTTTCATTATTCAACTTTTGTTATTTCTGACTAGTGGGATTAGATCCAGCTACCTACTTGAATGCTTATACGAACGATTGACGACAGAAGAGACGCAAAGGGATTACGTGACAGCGTCCTATATTCTGGAGTTGCAGTATGTTTCCGAATTACAAATTACATACATGAGAGGTCCGCAAATCCTCGAAATCAAATTCACACTCTGCGGATATATTTTGTAGGTCCTATAGATTTTGGGATACATTGTGCGTACTGAGTTGAGTACTGTCGCAGAGCCAAACGCCAATAATATAGTTCGACGCACGCTGGAATTGAATAAAGAAATTTGATTCTGCCGATAGTGATTGTGGTTTAGTTGCGGTCCTCATCGTGCTTCTCGTTTTATTACATTTTGCCTGGTTGGTCATTCCTCGGAGAATTTCGATTTGTTTTTGGTTTGTGTGCTGTGGATGATGCTCTACTGATATGAAAGATCGAATAACACTCAACATTGGATTTTGGAGTTGGAGCGGTTCGGGGGTATAAGATTGTGGTTCGAGATAATTCCAGTCACCAGTCAGCATCGTGGTGTTTTAGCTTAAGCAATTTGTTTTGTATTCTGCGTGTGCACAGTTACTTTTATTGTCTGGGTTGTTGGGGTTGATCTGCGTGGTGATATCATTAAAACACGGGGAATAATTCTTTTGAACTGCGGAAATGCCCGACGGAGTTTTTCTTAAATTAAGAAATATAGGAGAATGTGAAAGTTGTGATTATCAAAGTAGCAAATCTATGAATGAACTTCCGTAGTCAAACTAGCTTCGTTAGTTACCTCCCAGGCATAAGCCAGGAAAGAGGTAATGTGTGTATGTATATGCATCCACCTTCAACCTTTAGTTCCTTCGACAAAAAGTTTGACTAGGGACGCGTAATATATTATTACTTATACAGTCGACCAGCAGTTACCTCCTTTTTGATGAATCAATAAAAGGAAAAGTTTAGCCAACATTGTCCAACTCAAATACAGAAGAAACACGAGGGGCTTTCCGCGTCTCCTCCCTTGTCATTGTCAAATAAAGGAAGAGAAAAAAGAATTCAATCCGTTCCCGTTCCAATGGAAGAGGAGACGACAGGAAAGGAACATTGAAGGACGTACTACAGAATATACAATACAGATATTATGTATGAAATGAAAGGCGGAAGACTGCACATTCTAAAAGAAAAGAAAAGTTTTTATGATCCTCAAGCAAGGCAGTCGGCAAGATGCTATCTTATTTATTCGAACGGTACGAGCTCTCAACTCAATAGAACCAACCAACTTTGTCAGTCCACTTGATATTTGGTATTTGCGTATGTATACATTTGTACTTCTCCGGAAAATACCAAACATTTCCGATTGTGATCAAACTACGTATATGTACTACCCCTGACTGAAAAGAAAACAAGAACCAACAGCGAGGACTCTCTATTTGACTAGCATGCGAAGCCACCATCAACAATCTACAGATAAGATAATAAAATATAACAAGCATAACGAAACGTTAACGTCTATTATATTTTGAACATTTTGAGCGCATACGATCACGATCAGGGCTATGAATCCTGAATCGGTTGTAATTTGCATAGGCATATCTCATGTATTGATTTTCTGTTTTTGTAGTGACGAATGGGAAAAGCGCATGGAGGAGATGGCAGAGGAGTACCACCGGCAGATTCACCAAACCCAATACCGAGCCTACTTTTCATAATTGACATGTAGGCAGTCCGGACGAAAAGGGAAATTGAAAAGGATCTCTGGGAAAAGGAAGCAATATTTTTTTGGTAGTCTTACTTCTTGGGAGATATGCATCTGGGGAAAATGGCATAAAAATATTGATCATCAGTCGAAAATGTTTAGTTTATTTTTTTGATCTCGCTTAAATGAGTGATAAATGTTCTTTATTTCGTCCAGAAATGTTGCTAATTGGTTTATGTCCCATAAATTCTTCGATGACATAACGTAGCACAGTGCAGTGGAAAAGGGACTTGTTTGTATAACCGATTATGCAACAAAACGGAGATTCTAATACTCTATAAGAGGCAGGACACGCTTTGTATTTCATTTCACTATTTGCATTAGCAATTTCCAGCGTCCCCGGGGTACCAGTCTTTCAAGTTAGGCCGAGTTTTAAACTCTTACTAAACGCAAGTTTGTTTTCCGGATGAAATTCTTGGTATGAGTTCATGCTAATTAAAATCAAACATGATTAATTTCGTCGTGTTTTCTGTGTCGAGCTAAATTATCAGGCTTCTTTCAGACAGTTCAACTTCCCATCTACAACCCTATTTATGGATGCACATGGCGGCGCAGTCACATCTCATAATATAAACCTTGGGATCTTGTTACTTCTTTGTGTGTCTAGCATTCATGAATATGATGTCGTGTGTGCTTTGCACTTTCTTTGACGAGAAAAGCCACAAACATCTACTACCACCAACATCACCACCACCACCACACTATATACTTCATGTTTACCATTTTGTGATTGAAAAGTACGGAGTAGTAACTGAATTGACTGCAGTGTGATGGAATGAAGACGAAGGGAAGCATAAGTAGGAAGTCCCATATCTTTTTTTCCTTTTGAGAAAAAATAAATCAAAGTTCAAAGGGGAGGATTTTGATATAATAGGATTAAGTTGATATCCATTGACTCACCTGTCATCATCCTGCTCCAACCGGAATGAAGAGCGGCTTAAACTCAGCTCACTAAAAGCCGCCAAACTACACCGAGGTTTCCGAAGTCTTCGCAGTCCGGATGACTTCTTAAGAAATAAAGAACGTCGCTCATCCTCATCACCACTATCCTGTTGAAACTGAAAACTTCCTTTTCGATCCGCGTCTATATCCGTTTTCCTCGCGCGTAGCTCAGCCATACTTTTAGTCGAGTGCAGAATAGCAAAAGCCTTCGCTTTATAGAACAGAACTAACGGCACAGGGAAGTCAAGATAAAGCCAAGCCAACACACGATGTTCTCAAGAAGGAAATGAATAATGTAGAACGTTCCCTTCCAGAATTTTCGTCTTCCGAATATCACATCTCGCTTGTGTGTGTCTCTTTATTTCTCTTTTATTATTATTATTATTATTACAGTATAATAATTTACGGGCACAGCCTATTCCAAATTCCAACGTTGAAACAACCCCGTCGCCACCATCACCATCGGGTTGTAATTCAAATATATTTTCATTTTAGGTCGTTATTTATATTTTGGATTCTAACATTTCACCTGAGGCAGGATTCGAAAAATTCCTTCACGTACAGATGAACTACACACTCACGCACTGCTACGGATACTCTACTGCTGTTGTTGCTGATACTGTTTTCTGTGACTCTTGTTTTGTTCTTGCTCGTGGCAGAGAGGCAGATGAGGATGACGGCTGGGAGATGGAGAAGTACGATTAGGACTACTAACAACAGTCTGCGTCATGATCATAATAATCCCAACTGTGACAATGTCATCTCTCGTCCTCATCCTACCGGGAAGCCAGCCCATAGGGAACTGACATTTCTGCTGGTTCTCTGCAAAGTGAAATTAGTGGGACGACAAGGAGCGGAGGTAGACTTGGACGTAGAGACAGCGTCTGTGAGTTGACTGGTATAACCGAAAGGGACATTTAGTCTACATATTAGTCCATGTATGCATGTCACACGTAAAAACGTAGCAAATTGATCGAGTTAATTGGTAGGTATCACACTTGAGAAGACCACACACACACTTACGTTTTCTGTTCACTTACCACGTACTACTCCGCTGGAGTAAGGCTCCTGGTTCCTTCTGTTGATTCCACTTCCACTACTCAAGTAATTAGATTGCATGAGGCATTCTCCAGCACAAATGTTTTTACTCACCATCAACCAACCAGCCATTCTTCACTCTCTTTGGTCGTACTCTGGACTAATTACATATGTGAGGATGTTGAAAGGTAGTTTCGGCCATGTATTTGGTTCTTGGATCTACCAATGCATTCTGTGTACTCGTATTTATGTATAGCTGTGGCTCCTATGGCTGTTGCTGATATGGTAGATGGTTTGATAATGTCGACAGTAACTTGGAGACACACACACGTTAGAAATGATTTTGTCGATTTCGATTTCGATCTCGATTTCCCGTGTCAACCTCCCGACTGTGCGCATTCTTATTCTTAAGCTGTCGTGCAATCAACAATATTTAATTACAAATGCAACTTGTATCCGTCGTCAGACTCAACTCCATTGTGTATGTAGTATATATATATAGGCAGAAAAATAATTAGCACCACTAAACTAAATCCTTATAATTACTTTCACCGGCATTATTTCACCGATAGCACTGTACTTCTTGTTTTTTTTATAGTCTAATTGGTCGAAACTTGGATGAAATCTCGAAGTTTCGTTCATATTGTGGGGGATAACACGGAAAAAATAGATTTTACGGACATGACGTCGGTATAGTGCTGTACTCAGAAGAATACTGATAAACTATTATGGAAGGATTGTGCAGGTTGACAGTCGTTTTCGTCTAAGCCTTCTGTGGTACGTGTACATCCCTGGATGCGGTAAAATTTATGGATATATTTAGCCTACGTTATAGAACTCTCAATGGAAAATAAAGATAGAAGGTGACAATTATTACTGTTGACTGTAAAGACCGCTTTCTCCGTTCTGCCGTGAATCCTTGCCGTGTGTCGTGTGCTCAAAGTGGACGTGGACGTGGTGCTAACGGTAACGTTTCCAAACGGTTCTGGTAGTGGTTTGTTTCAGCTCGAAAATGTTCGAGTGGAGGACGAGTCGTCGACGTGGTTGTAGCCGTTTCCCAATGCAGCTCTCAACTGCCAAGAACAGCAAGTCGGGTCTTTTTCCATTCTTCCCCCTCCTAGCTCTCTCACGCTGTCTCTTTCTCTCTCTCTTTCTCTCTCTCTCCAGCACTTTCCCTTTGTATATACTTTTCGCCTACAAAAACTGCTCCAGCTACTTCTCCTACGTCTACTCTCTACATGTACCTAACTCAAGCTTTCGTTAGTTTTCGTTTTGGTTTGCACACTCCTCAGCTTTTCACTACTTTCTCCCTATCTCTCTTGTATAAAGTACCAGCCATGTTTTCCGTAGTATTGATCCTCTCGCTCAGCTTTCTCCGACCCACTGACTGAACTTGAGTCGTGGAGCCCATGCATTCGTACTCGTAGGTACCTACTTCTTGTCGTGTTCCCACAGACACACATACACACTCTTACTATACACTTACAACCTGAATGTGAGAGAGAGAGAGAGGGACCAACGGAGGAGATAGACTGTTAGCATGATCGAAAGAATGAATTGTAGGTGCATGTGCTCTTTGAGAGTTCCATGAGAAACTATTATTAGATATATATCTTTGTATCTATTTTACTTTTCACTCCGCACTTTTCCTCTTTCAAAACTCAACTAACGCGCGCTGTCTTTCTCTCGCTGTCTCTCTCCTTTGTGTATACACACCTAGATACATAGACACAACAAATAATGCCAAATAGGGCTAGAGAATTGGTAAAGTCTTTCCATGTTCCCGTGTTCTCATACTTTCTATTTCTCTTAGCTTACTTTCCTCTCTCGTCTCGTCTGGCTGTCGTTGTTACCGGCCGTGTAATGCACATAATAACAGCTAAAACACAAGGTGGATGGATCACGAGAGAGCGAGAGAGAGAGGGAAAGCGAAAGAGAAGAGATGGAAGGAAGGAGTGTGCCAAGCCGGGCCAAGTAATGCATGTAGCGAGGTATGCATAGCCTAAGTGTTCAATGGCTGTATCTGTGGCACGTACGCAGGAGATACAGATACTACGGAGTTGATACAGTTTTACTATGCATAAAGTAGATAACAGTGTACTGTGCAGAGTATCTACATATCTATACCTATAGCAAGATACCTACTTAATATTGGATACGATGGGTCCATACTATGGTAGGGTTGCAGTACTGGCTTGCTTCTACAGACTACAGAGCAAGAATGAAACAGTATTATGAAATATCAAGAAGTACTTGCCATAGATTCATAGATATGTTGGGATGCAACTATATGTATATGAGTATAGCTACAGGCTACAAGCATTTATACTCGCATGAGTATAGAGTATAGATGTATCTATATATTAGCACTTTCACTGAGCTGGAGCTGAGTAACTACAACTACCTAATACGTACCTACTTCAGCCCTGTCTCTATTTTGATATTATTCCCCATCGGCACATTCAAGCTGTAAGCCAAAGCCATGCAGAAAGCGAGTACACGCTGTCCCAATCAATAATTTTCTCTTTCAAAGTAGTAGGAGTGGAGGGTTTAAGTACGTGGATATATGTATACCTTTTAGGTGCATGCTATTATACACACAGATACCTAATGTATAAGGTTCTACTGCAGACTGCAGTGCTGAAACTATTGTTAAATGTATTACGTGGTATATTCATAATATAAAACCTGTAACCATTTCTATATTTATATATATGTAAAGCCTATAGGCACATAGGTAGGTACAGAACTACATGAGTGGCGAAATTTCGTGCTCTTCATTTGGTGCATTTACTTTTTTTTGTATACATTGTTGATTACTTAATGGCTGCCCATCTATTGAGTATGTAAGAGCGTGTATTCTTCTTGTGCCTGTCCTGTCCACACTTTCTCCTTCTGCCGACTTTATAAATGATCCTTTATTAGTAGGCAGCATACAACTGAAACGTACATGTTACCAACAACTTCCAGCACTGCTACAAACGTAGTACGTCCTGAAGTACTGTAAGCTGGAGTAAAACAATGGGTTTTTAGGGCGGAGTTTTTGGTTTACAGTAACTTTCTAGCCACGTCCTTTGACTACACTCTTATACTCGCTTTCCCAGTGCTTTTTCAATAGCACTTGCATGAACACGAACGGTGTGATCAGGATCAGCTAGTACTTTAGACTAGGTAGGTATTTACCTATGTATTTGAGTATCGCTTGCAGGCGGGGTAGCATTACATATAGACACTGAAATAGGATTGTGGGGAACGCATGAATATATAATGACAGAAAGTTAAGGGTGTAATGATATATTTACAGGGGAAGTAAGTGTATACATACCTGGTTGTGTTGCTACATATGTATGTCATTCCTACGGTGGAGAAACTTGTTGTTGTGACAAACGGAGTGGACATAATTCATTCACATTCTTACGGTTATGTAGTGAAAAACTTTGAACCACTTGCCAGAGTCACGCGTATCGGAAATGGAAATACGGAATGCCTATTTCAGACCAGAACGGTGTGGTGACGGTCGTCGCTGTGAGATTTTGACATACTTGTCATTTTTTGTTGGCTCCCTTCTCCTCTGTCATTCTCGTCAACGTTCTATTTGTGGTAATGCGATGGGGCTTACAGCTCAACTACTGAATACCTACGTGGATAGATAGTCATCTATAATTTAGTAGGCCAAACTGTCGCTATCTTCCTTTAGGAACCTAGAACCTATTTATAGCATAAATGGGATATTACAGGCAATTATTGTACCCGCATTCCCTTTGACGAGACCTCCTGCAAATTGCATTGCAAATTGTAGGCTTGAAATACCTCTAGGCTGACTAAGCCATGTCTAATAAGGTATTGGTATGTTCACGGTTCATGCTTATCGAGGTTTGAGCTTCGTAAGTTCGATGTCTTCCATGCCATGAATACTCGTGTCAACGTTTTAATTTGTGGATCCAGTTTTTCCCCGTTCTCTACAACGGTAATTAAAGTGTCTAGTCAGAACTCGATGTTAACCGGTTCGTAATACAACGCATTGAAATTAAAGCAGTATTTGCTGGGCTAGTGTACTACGCGGGTCCACAGGAGGACCCTGTTCGACATGAAAAAGTTAGCTTAAGCTGCAGAATTGGAATAGCACGTGTAAGCGACTAATTTAACCAATTCAATATATTTATGTATACCTATAGATACCTATGTACCTGTTATGTAGTAACGAATGTGAGTTGAATACAATTTCTTACTTTGCTCAGGATTGCTAAAAAAAGGGAAAGAATAACATTTTTCTTGTCGTTGTTGATAATAAATTCTAAAATTAAAAGCAGAACAAACATTTTGCTTTACTTGGGTACTTTCCTAGTTTCACGTATGGGTTCTTTATTGACACGAGCAATAAATTGAGTTGGAGAATACATTTTAAGTCTACATACACACATTCCGAATCCTAATGGACTTGTGCCTGCTGGCCTAAGTCTTTGAGGTAAGTCACGGTAAATAGCTCCGTGAAATTCCACACGTTGAAACATAGCCGACGCTGAACTGGAATTACTTGAATAAGTTACCTACACTAGCGCGTAAAAACTCACTGAATGTATGAATGAACTTGGGACTAGTACTGGATTCAGGAGAGAGTTAAGAAGAAATGAACATTCCTGGTGTACATGGTGTGGGAGAAGTAGTACCCCTCTCTACACATTCTACACATAACGTAACGAAGCGGATCGAAAGGAAACGATACGATCCGAGACTCTGAAACTCGAAAGAGACTCGAAAAAAAAGAGCGAGAGATATGTAGCAATATGTAGCAGGAGAAAGTAAGTTACACACATTATGTCCTGAGAAAAGAAAAAAACAGAAAAAGTGAAAGCGAAGAAACATGTTTTCATTTAATATATTCCTCACTGTTGACTCAAGAGTGAGAGTGGATGGGGGCAGTACAGCATAACGAAATCAGAGGCATCCCATTATTATACAGCAGATCTTGTAAGACGTATGTACATGTCTGCAGCTGCTGTTGGAGAAGCTTTCACTAAATTTACGGTGGATGTATGTACATATAAATACATACTGTGTCTACAATCTACGAAATATAATACAGCAAAGACTATTTACAGATTGTATGTCCAACTCCATTCTTACTATATATGTGGTCCGCCTGTCGAACGTGTGAAAAAGCTGATACTTCATTTTTATGACATGACGACATGAGCTACCCACTCCTACTCGTCCAAGTCTCTTACTTATGCGGCTCAAACCTTTGAACAAGATATTTATCCATCACCCATCTCGACCTGCAAAATCTGTTATCTGATAATTTTACAAATTTTTGTTTCCAGTGTTTCCCTTGCTGTAAAAACTGGATACAATTCCGCAAATTAGATCGGAAATTGATTTGCACTTCTTTTAATCGTTTGCTTTCTCCAGCCGGATCTGTTTCAATTTCAAGAATTTAAAACCATTCAATGGGTTAATAAATAATACAGATAGTTCAGATACTTCGAAGTTCAGTTCAAAACTATCAAAAGCCTTTGCCCACTCCAATTTTATACACACAGTATGTGCAGATAGTACCTTTTGTACCTAGGATTATAATGATTGTGTCTACACACAGATTTTATTTTATGTGTATCAAGTACAGGAATCCTTCTTGGCACTTACAAAAATGAATATATTACAATTTCAACAGCAGCGCACATTCATGCTCGTCTTTCTGAGATGGGGAAATTTGTTTTTTGCAGTTAAAAGGAAATGGTGTGGGAGATAATTCAAATTCAAGATGGAAGGTTCAAATTTTTAGATTTTACGATAATACCCCACGTCAGTACGTTTTTTCGCTTGCTCTGCGACACATTAAGTACAATGCAGTGGAATCAATCCTGGCGATTTTTTTCCGAATAAAATATAAAGCATGGGAAATATCCAGATAGTGATCAAAATCCAGATACAAAATCTATAAAAGAACAAGACGGAGAACTCCAAAAAAAAGAGAAGAATACCCAAAAGTTTTCAAGTCCGTGTTTTGCTCTGTTCTTGTAAATGGTTGTTCTGCCCTCACTTCCTACGCCTTGGGAGCTTTCACAGCCATCACTATAAAATAGCAGTAGGCAATAGCCATGTCCATTCCAGAGTCAGAAAAGAAGGAAAACGGTGTGAGGTCCTGAGGGGGATCAACATTCATGAGGGATAATACTGAAGAAGAGCAAAAGACGACACAATTGCATGAATGGATTCGGATTTTGCACAGTTTGCTTTCTCTACAGAAAGCATTAGAGAAAGTCTATTTATGTGCAAATTTTTGAGTCCATTTTGTTTACTTGTTTGTAGTTGCATTTGTTCAGTATATTTATTTTCTTTTTGATCGTACCATCACTTTTGTTTTGGCAGCCATGGCACAAGACCGAGTTGATGTTTTCTTGACAGCACAAAATAAATCAGTGTGTTATTTTTTCCAGGAAAATCCAATGTTTCTTTATCCCAAGACTTAAGACTTCATGGAGGCCTTACGCATTGAGAAAGGATGGACGGGATATATGTACTTAGTACGTTAAGTTCCACTCAGAAGTAAGATGCATATTGGTCCTTTTAATTACTTGACAGAGACTTAATGATCCCGGAGCGAGAAGGGAAACGTAAATTCCTTAAGTGTGTCACATTACTCAAGTAACTCGAGTCAAGTCAAGCTTCACGGATAAAGTTTGCTGTTCGTCGTGATTCCAGTGCACCACTGCCATGGCGTGAGAGAGTTAATTCCATGTTTGATAGATGATAAGTCGACACCTAATTCTCTCGTATGGGCTCCGCGAGTGCATGGTGTCAGTGCATGTATTATTTATACATACTATCACTCCTGACTTTCACTTTCTGACTCCAACTTTCTTCGCTCATGTAGATTCATTCATGTGCCTAGGTACTTTCACTCTCATCTTCAACTTTCCGCTGTTGCTCCCATCCTTTGTTTACACTTCCGCTTTTAATCCAAAATCCGAAGGTTCCGTCTTTACTTTTCGTACATAATCCCACCGTGTTTGCTTAAAGCAAGGCACAGACAACTGAAATGTAATAATGTGTATACCCCGTCTGCGTAGACAAAGTTTGAATTTTGTTTTCCTTTCAGTTTTGGCTGCTTCAAAATCAAGGCCTATATATTTTAATAAACACTGCAGTCTTTTTCAAGGTCTTTTTTGTTAGCTTTAGTACAAGGCCACTGCCGGATATTAGATCCACATTAAAGTGCAATTAAACATTTAAACTTTACGATGGTGCGGTGCACAAGGGCCAGTATTAGAACTACTTGGATGGTGAAATTGAAAGATAATGCAATGTCTAAGATGGATGGATACTCTGAGTTTGATTGTGATGAATGATCAAAGAACACATGAAAGTTATAAGTCACAAGTCGGATTTGAAAACCCCTGTGAACTACTCAAAATTCTAGTACCTACTATGCAAAAAAATATGGAAATTTTATGCATCCTCAAGTACAGTACTGATAGAAAGGAAGTATGTAGATTTAGTGCATTCATCCCATGGACCACCTGAATCCTGCCTACGTGATCAGCTTTCTATGAAATTCGAACAGATTTAAATTTTTACGACATTGACATTTACATTGCAATAAAATAATTATTGATCAAATCTAAAGTCATAGCATTTCACTGGTCAGCTTAGAATATCCCACTTCCATGCCAGTCACGGGCGCAATACATTGTTTCTCTTTGTTTTAGTAAAACAGGCACGCAGCTCCCGTTTAGTACCGCAAAAGGTGCGTCCCATAAATCATTTTCCAATGTCGCTCCTGAACAGTTGAATTTGGCAAAATTTAGCAAGCAACCAAGAGAGCAAGTCACAACTATATACATACAACAGCGTTTGAAATTGAATCAGAATAGGCTATATACAGCGCATTCAGATAGGGATATAGTGTATGGAACAGTATAGTATAATGTAACTGTACTGTAGAGTTGACCCGTTTTGTTTTACTTCCTTGAATCTACCACACTGCACTGCATGGGTCGTGTGACGTGTAGAATGCTGAAGCCTGAAGCTATGTATGCTTCCCATACCTTGTCATTTCACTTCCCTCCGAGCCTCTGCAG
>JAQFZC010002204.1:0-24319 GCA_034695205.1 Dicyrtoma fusca | reverse complement strand
TAGTAAATAACGCTTTTTCAAAAATGGAAAATATCATTATGTGGACTTGGGACAAATTGCATTTACACAGACGATATACATAAGTATAGCAAGCCTGATATATAAAAAATGATACGAAAAAAGGGCGAAGGGCTATAAGCGTTATTTGAAAAGTGCAGAAGAAAATCCATAGAAATTGCATCCATTCTCCCATCGCATCATCTTTACACTATTTTGTAGCCACCTTGACATTGAACACTGAAGTTGGTTCGTGAATCATATCTCCGGTTTCGCTTTCCTTTCCTTTACTGGCAGCTTTGCTTTACTTTGCTTTGCTTTGCTTTGCTTTGCTTGGCTCTTGGCAGACCTCTCACCCTCCTGTGAGGTGAATAATAATGCATTCTTAGGCCGCGTATCTCTTTCTCGTATCTTCCCAACCTTCCGTTCAGGTCTATTCTTCCTTCGCTCTCTGCCTCCTTCGTTTTTTCCTTCTTCTTATTTTCCTATTTTCTTCCTGGGTTTCTTCACACCATTTTTTTTCTATCTACAAGTGCATACGTTCTAACAAGCAGAGCGTACGTTTATACATAGCAACAATAGCGATGCATTTGGCACACACAAAGTTCGTACGGGGTCTGTCATTTATTACGTTCTAGACCCTTACTGGAAGGGTAAAGACAATTTTATTATTTGTTGTGCACTTTTTTTGATAGGCTGACGTAATTTTTGGTAGGTTCCTATGCATAGGAGTTATATATATATCCAGTTGCACTGTGTGGCATAAGATGGGATCCCCTTTCGCCGCCTTTGTCATAATTCGTTTAATATGTAGCCGTGCATATGCTGGCTCGTAGGTATACACGCAACATGAGCGTTTGTATGTATGTGCTGTGAAGATTCTCTCTTGTGTGTCAGAACCGGAGATTTGTTAAGAAATTGATTTTTTTTTCTTGGAAATAAATCAGCTATTTCTTGAGCCCTTCTTCCTCCGTTACCGTTCCCAAAGATGATGATAACTACAACGATATGACGCTCCGAATCCAAATTCAAGATCCCATCCAAAACTTTATCGTCCAAAAGTGTAGAGCGCAGAGTCGCACATCTACAACCTTTTTGCTCACCTCACAATCTTAAGGCACATTTTTGTGATCTTTTTGGCTTATACTATGAGAACGAAAGAATAATATTTCGGATAAAGAATGAAGTTGCATTTTAAAATAGAACAAATGCATTAAATTAAGACTGTATTTTTAACTTTCAGAAATGTGCGTTATCCACATTGCGATTAGCTTGTGAGCACATACCTAACGTATTTAATGTAAACCTTTTAAGTGCCTACGTTGATACATAAAGCAATCAAATCTTTTAATAAATTTAAAGTCTGGCTGCTCTGTTCTTTACATTATAGAATGAACATAGAAATTATTTTGGAGGAGGGGAGTTTAGAAACGGCTTAAGAACGGAAAATCAAAACCATATAGCCAAGGTTGATGGACAGAATATGAATCTTCCAAATATGAGGGCATGCAAATCAAAAAATGTGTAGTTCACACATTTTTGAAAGGATGACTGAAAGAATGACTTTGAGGCTTTAAGAAAGTAAAGTTAAGTCAAACTTGAAATTCACAGGCTTTCAAACACATAATTAGCCTATCTGAAACAGTCAAAATGTGATTGTGATAGCTTTTATTTTTAAAAAATGTTAAATTTAAATATGGTATGTACACAATGCCTACTCAAAAGAGCGTTTCTATGACGTAATAACTGATTGGACCCTGTAGAAATGGGTCTTTTGGAAGGGTGGGAAGGGGGAATGACGGAGCAGACGATTCATCTCTAGAATGACAACTTTCCCTCCAACGCTCATGCATCAATCTTTTGGCACTTCCTTGGGACACGGAAATTAATGGTAACTTGAGTCAATAAAGATAATGACAAGTGCTACAACTGGATATATTGTATAGCGGGGTGCCTATTAGTATTGTCCGGTCTTCAACCAACGAACCAACGCGTCACCAACATTTTCAAGCTCTCGGCTACAAACTGCATCTCCAATTCCCGTATATTTCTGTAATATTTGGTAGCTTAGAAACCCTGCTGAATTTCAGTTATTTTAGTGCAACAAAATATTTATGTACATAGTTTTTAAAAAACGGAAAAATTCTACTTCAAAATTGAATGCTTTTTTTCAAATGGAATCAAAGGAAGGTATTCTGTAGGTTGTCTGTACATAATATGGTAAATACATAAGTAAATGCTTGACTTCTAATTTCGTGGAATCCCTTGCGCTTCATCCCAGCAACTAAAGATCCCCCATCTTTGTATGAGAAGCATTGTTCGTGAGAGAAGGCCACGGAAGAATGAAAGGACCACACAGTTATTTTCATAATTATATCACACACAGCCATTAACAATGCAAAGAACTAACAGTTACATAATTTAGCTTGCAACTACTGATACAAGCAAGCCATTATATAAAAGAATACAAGAGAGTCAATTGTTTAGTTCCGATAACGTTGACAATCTACAATCTTGATCTCATTTTTAGTTCCCACACATCAAGCAATGAGCAGGAGTGTAGTGGTAAGCGTAATGCTGGCACATGTAGAGAAGGGAAGGTGCACAAATGCACGTAGTAGACACCAACCCACCCAAATATTTGAGTTGAGAGCCATCCAGCAATAATGGTGCCTCTGCTCTGTCCAGGGTTCTAGAAGTACAAAATGCATCAATAAATGATCGTAGAATGCATCCAAAGTATGGACTGTGTAAATATGTACATATAAAGGATATCGCTACCGTCACTGCAAAGTGATCTATGTAAGCACGCCGTTTCTATTTTAAAGTGACACTTTGCAATTACGGTAGCGTTATAGGTTTTCGAAAACGATAATAATATGCAAAACACTATACATGTGTTAATAAAAGAAGTAAAACAAGACATCAGAGTTTTGGAAAAAAGTGTAGCTCACGAAAGTGACTTTTCCAAAAAGGTCAAAACATGAAATTAACAATTTTAAAAGCTTCAAGCAAGAAATGCACGTTTTTAAAGAATTGTGATTCATAATAATTGCGTTTCAAAAAGGCCAAAACGTGATATCAACCATTTTAAAAGCTTTAAACAAAAAATGGATGCTTTTAAAGAATTTTGTGATTCATTAAAAATTGCGTTTCAAAAAGGTCAAAACATGAAATCAACAATTTTAAAAATCTTCAAGCAAGAAGTGCACATTTTTAAAGAATTGTAATTCATGATACCAGAATTTTCAAAAATACTACAAAAGTAGGTATGCATGTTTTTAAATGGTGCAAATAGTTACTTCTGCGATTTTAGAAATGCTAAACCAAACATTTCATTGCTTTAGCTTTTTAAAACTCTAAAACCCAAAGTGTACGTAATTTGTAAACTTTGTTAAGACGTAATAATTGGAAGCCCCCGTCAAGTTCTGTATTAGCATATGCCTGTCTACTTAGATACTACATAAAACCTACTACATACTTCTAATGCCTACTAGTCTCTGAAAATCAGTTAACTCTGTACTCGGTCTTTTTAATAAGCTGATGAGAGAAGGTATAGCAAGTGTGTTGAAATGCGGTGCAACTTATGTACGCTCATACACATTTTACCCTGTCATTTTCATGACCAGTTTACTGAGCTCAGTTTCCCAAAGCACACTAATAACGTGTGCATGTAGCCACAAAGAGCCCTTATTTCACTGCACTGCTTTGCTCTACTACAGACTACAGTACATAGAAATCCCAAGTAGGCATTCTCCTTCTTGCATAATGTCTCATGTGAAAGCATTATTATTTGTAGTAGCGATAAGTACAAAAGCGACCCAAGGACGATCACAATTAACTCCACGTTGAGTTCAAATTCCAAGTGGAGACGCCATTGACTCCCTTTGGTTTCCTTCCTTTTCCCCACAGTCCATGGCCCCGTTCAAAAGTGAAAGAGAAAGAGACGGAGAAAACGATGGTATAGGAAGCCAAAGCTATAGCCAATATATATATACATGTAAGTGGGTACTACTACTGTAATACAGATTTAACATTGGCAGCCCACTAAATACTGATCCTGAGCTCGTTTCATGAGCTAATAATTGTAGAAAACAGACATAAGTTCCTCTATTGAGAATGCACAAGGGCTTCTTTTATGCAACATCCCTCGCATTGCCATTTTACCATTTACCATTTACCCAATTCACATTCATCCAAAAAAAAGTCGAAAATAGACGAACATAGTATGGCAAAGTATAAAAAGCAAACGGACTCAAGTGCACACACACACACACACACACACACACACACAAGTAATAAATGTCAAAGACAAGTCAAGAGTTTTTGAGCCCCATAGTCCCAACTTTTTCAGTTGGAACCAAAAGCAATGCTGGGCGGCATACGTATACAAACCAAAGGACTTGTAAAACTTTAAAAGGGTTTTAACTATGAAAATTAGCAATTCCTAGTTTTATATGGGAGTCAAGTGTAAAGGGGAAGTACCCTGTTATACTTAAGTAGAACCGTGCTAGATCATCAACAAGAAAGGTAGGTACATTCAATGCTAACCATATGTACCTGTACAAGTTTCTAAAGGGACCTTTTTTCTAAATGCATTCAAGGTTTGAAACGTCCTATTTGCATTATGTACTACAGCAAAATGGGATAATTACGTCACTTATAAAGAGCAAAACAAGGCAGGTAATTACAGTATTCAAAAAAAATAAACTGTTGTATGCTTTTACGTAATACAAAGGCTTTAAAAACGGCAGAAAGTTGAAAATATAGTTTTTTAAATAGCTCCAAAATGTAAGTACAAACAGTAACGCAATTCAAGTTAATAATTACCAAAGTTTTCTCGTTCCAGGAAATGCAAGTAGGTAGTTAGTGGATTTTGCTTTAGCTACAAGCTTAGCATTTGATTTAATTCTTTACTGACTTCTGCATTTTGTGCTACATGGGTACTTTCATGTACCTCAAATATCCCGGGAAATGGGAACAATTTATCGTTAATTGTTAGATTTGAATTTGAAAGTGCATAGTGTATGTACATATGTATATAGAGAATGTATATAGGTAGGTATAACAAAATCCTCGTTTTTCGCTTTCTATGTATGTAAGTATGTATGCCCCAAGCATAGGAAACGCCAATGCTAATATTGTACTAGGTACGTACCAGTACTATTTCCCATGTATTCTCTTTCATCCATCCATGAACTGAAAACTTGAAACTTGAACCTCCCAAACTCAAATCCCAAATCCAAATCCAGGGAAAAATACATGCATATATTAATGGCATGTATAATTTCCGTGTCCCTGTATCCGTTCATTACTACAGTACTACAATCAAGTATTAAGTATTTAGAAGTAGTTGTAGAAGCTGAAGGGAGTATATAGCCAGTATATAGGGATACATAATTATACAGAGAACCAGAGCCAGAGCCAGAGCCAGCCCACTCGTATCCTCCGTAGAGCAGTCATATATTCATACTCTAATTAATTAACTGAATAGGCGTCATGAAACGAGTGTGAAATAGTTTGAGATTTGTCTAATTAACCTGACAACTAAAGTAGACAATTATGAGGAGGCACTGTGTGAGTTCTTGATCCCAATTAGTCAGACAGAGCGTGAAGGAGAAAACAAAACTTATTGTTCGTGTTCATTATGAGATCATCTATGATCCCTCCATGTATGATGATTACCACTACGGTTCGTACATAATCTCTAATGTCCTTGTTATGGAAGCGAGAGGAAAAAGCAGAGGAAAAACCATGAACCATGCTTATTATTATCCCTTTGTCTCCTTCATTATTCTCGTATTTTGTTTTTTGTATTCTATCTCCGTCTATGTACTGCGTACACTGCAATGCAATGCTCCTTCACAATGTATGTAAGTCCACCAGGGACCGCTCATAATTTACCTACTGAGCGTCGGTGTTCCTACGCCTAATTTTTATGGACTTGAAAAGTGTAAAAAAATATATTATTTTTTGGAGAACAAATTTATATGTGACGTAATATATGCTAGGTTCCTCATCTTCCGGTTCCAGGTCCAGTAGTCACGCTATGGTTATGACTATGGCTATATAATCACATTCTAATTAAGTTCATCGCCACATGCATGGGCAGTAATCATAGATGTAGATATATAGCTATGCTATATGCATAGGGAAGGATATGAACAAATTGTTAAATTAATTCCTATGTACCTATATAGTATGTAGCTGACTGGCCTTGCCCTTGCTTATCCATGTCTTCCTTTTACGAGGGATTTTCAAGATGTTAAAACAGATTAAATTACTTAATGCACGATTTTAAATCATTTACAAAATTCTTAATTAAACCCACGAACTGAAAGCAGGACCGTAGGTACCTAGTATCTAAATAGTAGTAGGTACGTACAAACATACGGCTAAACTATGTACATAAGTTATAGATCTACATTCCCTCCAGCGCAGCATAGCGTAGCATAGCATAGTATAGCATAGCATAAGTACTCTGAAATTTCAAGGTTCAAAGGTTGCATGTCTACGGTGGTAGTGTAAAAATTGCAACGGCAACCTTCCTTTTTCAATATTATTTTTTGACCACCTAGAATCAGGAGTTATTTTCTCCTAATAAAAAATACACAATAATTAAAATTATTTCAAATTTTTGAATAATGACCAGCATTATTATAATACGACCACGATAGAAAATAATAATATTAGCATTAGCCTCGTTACATAATAATATTGCATTCCATTATCGCACAGCCGCACCAGTCCAGGTTTTATAATAAATTGATTTCAACGTCCATTAATGCACTAAGTTGCTTAAAATTACATAATAAATAAAAATTGTAATAAATTGATAGTTCAAATTCAAAATTCAAAAAATAGTAATAAAAATCCGGAAAACAAAGACAAATTGGCTGCCTGTAAGTAAGGTAGGTGCATAACATACGCACATTTTGGATTGACAAATACTTTATGTTATTATTGTAATGTTTTTTAAATAGATTAAGTTGAAATAGCTTAATCTTACTCATGTTAAATGTAAATGTTATAGTTTGAAACGGTAAACTCACTACAGAGAAACTATTCTTCTTTAAGGAAAATAATTTGGATATTTGGAATCGTTCCGTAAGCCTATGTGCCACTGCCAAACTGCCAACCTGCCAACTTATTGCAAACCGTATGGAGAGCTCAGCACCCTCTGGAAGTAAGGTAAGCCAAGTAATGTACCTACTTACTTTTTAGTTGAATTTTAATCACAAAACAAAATAGTCAATGCAATGGTATAAACTGACTAGTGAGAGTACTTGATAGTTTCCCTTCTAGCCTAGCCCAAACTACAAGGAAGTTACTACAAAAAGTTATACATATAACGTATATACCTATGTGCATCTCCCCAATCCAATCTCCAATTACATTAATACCTTTAAAAAACTAAAATGATTCGCATAAAAAAAGACCAGAGTTCATTCATTTACAGGAATAAATGAAGTAACCTTTTAACACTTGAAATAGTTGACAGTTGATGCAAGGCTGTCGTGAGTCACGTGACTGTACAAGCAGTTTTTCAGTCAAGTGAAGCAACTTAATTATTGATTCACTGACAGCTCAAACAAAATAAGGCAATGCAAAACATATAATGTGAGAAAATGTGCTTGTCTCTGTATGACTGTCACAATTTATCAACTCACACGCCACTACTACTATTTGTACTTTTATTATTATTAGGCGCGTGCTTCATGCCCAATAGAATAGATTACAATTCATGCATCGTGGATTAAGAAGCAAAAAAATTATGCGATTGCCAATCAAATTATGAAGCCAGCATTCATATTCATAACCATAATAATAATTCACTGTTTCGTTTCGTTGCTTTTTTAGTTTTCGAAAAGTTGGCAGGCTTGAAGCCGGGAAAATGCGCACATATTTTCCATTGCATAATTTATTGAATGAACGTGTCCGTCGTTTTGCTTCTTCTTGCACGGTATAATAAAATAGTGCTGTGGTCTATCAATGAATTCATTTCATTACACTTGTTATGATGAGTGCGTGTGGGCGTTCGCTTTCGCTTATTATGATTCCGAATGGAAATCCCCACACATTCCTATAAGTATGTATATACGTACTACTACTACTATCTATTGTTTCCTTACAGGTATGGCATCGTACTGGTATATAGCTATAGCAATACATTATATTTATAGCTAGGTATGTATACCTGTCCATAAATGCTACACTGTCTACATTTGGAAAAGTTGGGAAGTTTGTAAAGGTTCGTTTTGCTCAAAGTTTGTGAGTGAGCGAGCGGGTGAGTGAGATGAGATGGAGTTTTTGGATTTGGATTTGGATTTAGATTTTCTGGAGAAGCATTGGATTTGCATTAGGGAAGCGATGAATATTGAAAGTGACAATGGAAGGCAGACAGTTTCTAAGAGGAAAAAAACGTCGCTTCCCAATTGAAATATGCGTCGACATCATGAAAAAGAGATGAACTTGATGGATATATGAATAAATATGAAAAGCAAAGACTCCTGTCCAACTCTATAATTCATATATTTTTTCCCTTTTTTCATTCCCAACTCCACGCACAGCGCCTTCTCTCAAATGTACCCCCGCAACTAACAAGTATTACTACGCTGTAATACGCTGATGCATAAAATATCTATCCGTCTATACTCACTCAGTGTATGCCTATACCCTCGCTCCCTGTATCTGTATGTATATATATATTCCGTTAATGTAGTAAGTGGTAACATTAATAAAGGGAGAAAGTGCAATATAAAGCTACGAGTATGTATTACGTATGCATAAGGTTAAGAAGCAAAGTGTAGTAAAAAAAAAAGCATCTCCGGCTCAACCCGAAATAGAACTGTGGTTTCGCTCAGAATTAAATAATGTTGTACCCTAATATCTACGGCACTGCTTTGTATGGTAAAAAAAAAGCTATTACTTGCTTTATTTTGCTTCTTCTTTCTAAAACTAAAACGGTGTATAATTCCAGCTTATTTAAACTTGTGCCGTAAAATGTTTAATGTCTTCTGTCTATACGTTTGAGAACAGACAGTTTGCTTCTTAACCCACGCTATAAGCGTAGCAAGCGGTATGTGTTAGGTTTTACAGTTAGTATAAATATACTACTGATAGTTCGTAGTTTAAGTCGACAGACAGCAAAAAATCAAAACTGAGAGAGTGAGAGTATCTGCATGTTGATGCGTGTCTGTCTGAGAGACTCTTTGCATGGCTCCCTAAGCCCCGTGCCTCTATCCAATTTTAATTCCAAACTCTCCAACTCCAATACATTAAAATATCACTGGATTTCATCATTTTACAAATGCGGAACATGTGCTTTCATCCCTGGGACGATTACTAAATCAAAAAACTCATATGTATATGTAGACATTTTATTTTGTACATAAACTTCCCATTTTTCTACCAAAAGTAAAACCGAAGCAATCTCCTCCACGCGACTGGTATCAGAAAATAAATGATGCTTTCATTCAGGACGATCTACAGGAGTGATTTATCTTATGTTTCAAAAAACACGAAAATATATCAAAATTTAAGTCATAATCACAAGCTAAAAGTTAAAACTAACTGTAATTTTTGCAATCGATTCAAACTCAAAGAAAGTACTCAGGAACTTCGCTCCTTTGTCCATTGCATTGTTGATGTTGTGTATTTAACCTATTCGGAACTGCAGAGCCATCAACCATGGAAATAATCATTTCCAATAGTGTTTATTCTACAATACAACTTTTTCAAAAAGGGCGAAACTAGTAACTAATGATTTTCAAAAAGGTTAAAACTAGAAACTAGCGTTTTCAAAAAGGTCAAAACTAGTAACTAACGCTTTTTAAAAAGGTCAAAACAAGAAAATTGTGTTTTCAAAAAGGTCAAAACTAGTAACTAACACTTTTAAAAAGGTCAAAACAAGAAAATAGCGTTTTCAAAAAGGTCAAAACTAGTAACTAACGCTTTTTAAAAAGGTCAAAACTAGTAACTAACGCTTTTTAAAAATGTCAAAACTAGTAACTAACACTTTTAAAAAGGCCAAAACAGGAAATTAGTCTTTTCAAAGATATGTAAAACTGGATATATTACCATCTCGAAAAGGTTAAAAAATGGTCTGTTTTTACTTTCATTTCAAAAGTGAGGGTAGATTATGACTGTATGTATAGAGAGAAAGTTCCCTGCAGACAGGGTCGTGAAGGGAAAAAGTAAGTAAAAGAGTCGTAAAATAGTAAAAGTAAAAAGAAAGGGAAGATGATGATGACATGACATGACAGTGAGCTATGAAATAATGAAATGGATGTGTGGAGTTGTGCACTTTTGAACCCAAGTATCGAACCAACTCGAAGGGAAGAGAGCAGCAACTGGTGATTAATACTTGTCCGTGCATTTTCCCAATCTCATCTTATCTCATCAAGTCAAGGGAAAAAGATGAAAAGAGTAACCTTAACGGTCCACTAGAATCATTTACTATGCACTAGGGCCAGTATAGCGGTGCCAGTGCCGGTCTAAATAAAGTATCAAATTCTACGGTCTTTATAGGGGAAATATTTTATGTGAAGAAAGTATCTATATAGCAGTCCTATTCAGAAAGTATAGTCAAGTAGTAGTGTATTCTGTATGTATATATGGGTTACGCAATCCCTTCTATTCATAAGTAATGTATTGGTGCAATCGGGATGGAAATGAAAATCGCAATCTTTCCGTTTGGTGTCGATTTCAGCTTGGAATATCTTTATTGATTAAACCCCCAATCTACAGACCCAATCAAGTCGATTTCACATTTCTAATGCTACGTGTAGTAACGTAATAGTTAATAGTGTGTAGGTTGCACAATCTTCTGATACCCAATAGAACTAATAGGTATACAGCTATATGTATCTGTAAATGCATCTTAAGGTCTTTCTCTTTTTGCTGTAAATCGGTTCAAAATAGCATCCAAATTATTTTCTTCTAACCTTTTCGAAACGGTACTATTTCTAGTTTTACATTTTTTTGAAAGTGTTAATTTCTTATTTTGACACTTTTTGAAAGGGTTAAATTCTTGTTTTGCATCTTTTTGAAAGTGTTCATTTCTTATTTTGACACTTTTTGAAAGGGTTAAATTCTTGTTTTGCATCTTTTTGAAAATGCTAAATCCTTGTTTTGGCCTTCTTGAAGGTGTTAATTTCTTGCTTTGACCCTCTTGAAAACGTTAAATTATAATTTTGACCTCTTTGAAAGTCTTAGTTTCTAGTTTTGACTGCTTTTGAAAATGTTATTTCTAGTTTTAATCGTTTTGAAAAAGTCAATTCTAGAAAGAATGCACTTTTCTAAGGCATCGTTTCCATGGTTTCCCAGTTTCGAATAGGTTAAACTGTACCTTTTAATTTTTTTAAAACAATTCAGGAGGTAATGGTGGCATTAGGTTGCACATTCACAAAAATGTATATACTCATCATTTAAATGTTACGTGCATAATAATGTGTGCATTTCTGTTGCCGAATTCCTCCATTTAATGTAAGAGTATACAGCTATAGCATGTAAATAAATAGTACATAATATTAATAGGTATATTGTGAGTTAACTAGTACGAGCTAAAGGCAGGCCAGGGGAGGTTACACTACTGCATAATCTACTAGGTAGGTACATCTAACCGTGAAGTAAAAACCATTATTGGATATTTGTATCGTATCAAATTTCACCCACGACAATTGATATATAGATACACTTACGCTTATCGAGCCATTTTATTACGCGATATAGCTTTGTAGTTAAACTATTGGTGCTAGTATATGTATAGCAGACTAATAGCCGGGGTGCGTACGTATAAAAAGAAATAGTAACAGGAGTTACCCGGGTCCCTGAATAATAATTCACTTTTTCCATTATTCCATTACCCAAGGAACTCGCTCTGATTAAATTGTCTCATAAATTTTCGCTGTGGTCGGTCTCTCAAATTAAGAATTCAGATCTGTTATCGAGCTACTGTTCCCGTATCAAGTTCAAGACACACCATCCCACCTTCGCACCCATCGCCACAATAAATCACAATTTGAAATCAAAATCTCTCTTCTCCGCCTGCACTTCTGCACTAAGAATGCTACCTTCCCTCCCATGGCCATGTAGTGTGTCTATCAACTCAACTTTAACCTATCCGTGGCCAACAGCCAACACGGGCTCATTCTGCTTCTATGACAATGACATGTTATGGTATACTAATGTATACGTCCTGTACTATATATGCTCTCCTGCACTTAGAAAGAACTAATAATTACGTGCGTATGTGCATTTTATCAAAATCTTGTGGTTTGGTTTTGTGGGGGAAAGAGATTATCTGTAACATTTTCCCAAGTCGACCCTCGTCTGATTTACCCGATTAGTGCACGTAGATTTTAAAACATTCACCTTTTCGAAACGGTAATATACTTAGTTTTGAATGTTTTTGAAAAGGAGAATTTCAAGTTTTCTGACCTTTTAATAGTGTTATTTCTAGTTTTGACCGTTTTGAAAGAGTTTATTTACTAGTTTTGACCGTTTTTAAAAGTGTTAATAACTAGTTTTAACCGTTTTGAAAAAGTGTTATTTACTAGTTTTGACCGTTTTTGAAAAAGTGTTATTTACTAGTTTTGACCATTTTTGAAAAAGTGTTATTTACTAGTTTTGAATGTTTTCGAAAAGGGGAATTTCTAGTTTCGACCACTTTGAAAACGGTAATTTCTAGTTTTTTGACCATTTAAAAGTGTTATTTACTAGTTTTGACCGTTTTGGAAAAGTGTTATTTACTAGTTTTGACAGTTTTGAAAGTGGTATTCACTAGTTTTGACCGATTTAAAAAAGTGAATTTATAGAATTAGAGACTTGTAAAACATTCTTTCCATGGTTTGCCAGTTGCGAATAGGTTAATATCTAAAATCACTTTTGACTATTACATCTTGCTTTCACTTGCCATTTTAATCATTGTAGGTTTTTATTTTTTTTTATTTTCAGAATCCTGCAAACTTGTCAAATTCCCTCGACCAAAATACTGAACAATTAATATCCGAGCCAGAAACAAATTCAGGTGACTCAGACCAGGATCAAGCTACCAATAATCAAAATGGCACAGGCATGGAAACAGAAAGTAAAGATGAATCTTCCCTGGACTTGTCAGCATATTCACACAAAGAATCTAACGTAGAATTCCCAGATGAAAAATCATGGACAATCAACGATTTAATTCTTCCAGCTGAGAACCTTGAGCGAAAGTTGGGTGAAGCTTCCATCACAGTTAAAGAGCGGGAAGTTCAAATTCGTTCCAAAATGATGGACGCGTCCAACGCTATCAAATTAGCTCTTCTCTCACTCACAGACGAAGAAAAGACGCAAAATTGTGAAACTGTTCAAAACCTACTTGAGAAAAAACTACACTACCGATCTCTCGCCCATGAAATTAAAGATTCAAAATACCAAAATTCTAATGGGACTTCCCCTTGTACAGATTTGGTTCGACTTCAAAACCTCCCAAGGTTTCTCAATCTTAAATGTGAATTGTGGGTAAAGTGTGAGTTTCAAAATGTTCTAAGTGGCTCATCGAAGGATCGCGTTGTGGCAATGATGCTCACAGAGTTTGAGAGGTCAGGGAAGCTCAAACCGTTCGAAACGACGATAGTAACTCATACGTCAGCTGTATTCACGATGGCTTTGACAATAGCAAATATAAAAATTGGGAAAAAATATGAAATCGTGTCAATTTTAACGGATCGTGCTTCCAAGTACAAGGTCACACTTTTGAATCATATGGGTGTTAAAGTTATTCGGGCTCCAGAAGAAGCTTCCGATAATAGAATGTCTAAAGACTGTCCTACAAAAATGGCCGAATTTTTATCAACAAAAATTAGAAACTCTGTTGTTATTGACCCATTTCAAGAGGAAATTGGTAAAGAAGCTCATTTTTGGTGGACTGGCCCTGAATTACTCAAACAGTTCGACGATACAATCGACATGTTAGTTTGTGGTTATGAAACGGGTGGGATGATTTCGGGTTTGGCTCCGATTTTGAAAAATTCGAATGAAAAGTGTATTATTGTTGGAGCGGATATTAGTGGGCAACTTTCTGGCCAGAACTCCAGTGAAAAATCGATGTATGAGCCAGACACGGTGCACATAGAAGATTTTGCATCTCCAGCCCTATCATCTATACTAAATCCCTCGGCTGCTGACAAATGGATCAAAGTTCCAATCAAAGAAACATTTTTAAAAGCAAGGGAACTAATGCTGAAAGAGGGTATTCCGATATCTGCTAGTTCTGGCGGTGTGCTCTACGCAGCTTTAGAAGCCATTAAAGGATTTAACCTTGGAGACAAAAAAGGCGCAAAAATTGTTCTTGTAATGGATAACTCAGTTCTACATACAGATTTTGAATTCAGTTCGAATGACTGGCTCATTAATAATAATTATTTAACTCACGAGGACATTGAAATGACCATCTGGTTTCATAAAATCCGGATCTGGCGAGTGCCGGTTAAAATCCCTGTGACTATTCTCGATGCATTCAACGCTTTTGCGGTGTACTCAATGATGACGTCGAACCGAATTGGACGAGTTATTATTCAAGATTCAGAAACAAAATCGATTACTGGAGTTTCCACGTTTGACTTACTACGACAGAATATTTGGAACGGGAGCATCAATTCGCAAACCTGCATCGGACAAAGTACCGCTCTCTGCACTTCTTTCAAAACGATTTCTATTAATTGTAATGTTGGGTCACTGCTCGAACTTCTCAAGACACACGCCTTTGCGGTCCTCGTTCAAAAGCAAAACGTTTGCTCAGCTCAAGGTCAACATAAAGAGGAGGAATGGCTAGCAGGGATTTTAAATTTTGAGGATATTGTTCATTTTATTACAGATTTGGAACAGAAGCACTCTGCTAAGTTCGGGGCTAATCTTTGTGGGGGCTTTTGTCGACCAATCCCGACAAAAATTATCTCGAATGAGCATCTCAGCGAAGTACAAAACAAGCCATCCAAATCAAAACAATTTCAGTGTCAGTCAGACTCTCTAAATTCAAATAAAAAAAGTGAGCAGTGTTTATTAGGTTCAGATCTATCAAGTTTAGCGGCCGGTATTGCACCCATTTTTGCAGAATCGGTTGTTATGAACTCAACAATACCTCCAGTTACACGTAATTCACGTATACCACGAGCATCCGCGGGATCATCGCAGCCGGTTCAACCACTCTTTGTGTACGCCCCTACTTCCTCGGACACCTTTGTTTCAACGCCATACGGGGAATCAGATCCTGCAGAACTTGCCCAGAATTTCTTAGCATCATCTGAAACACAAAATCCAGCAACTGAAGACATTTCACATGCTACTTCCGAGTCGTTTATTTCGGTAGAATATCAAATCGTGCCTAATGCAAATCAGCAAGGTAGAAGTTTAACCGATCAAAACCAAACAGATCAAAATATGAGTAATGGAGCAGCGGGGCCTTCATCGCTCCTTCTTGAACCCACAAAATCACAAGTCCAGGATAAAGTAGTGCCAGAATTTACAACAATATATTCGATGGAAATTGAAAATTTAAATCCTGGACATCCTAATAGTTCACCTACTTCTCCTACTGAGGAAAGACCAACAACTGCTACTCCAGGGGGGCCCGCATTGGCAGCCGATTCAGAACCGTTTGCACCTTCATTTCTATTTACGAATATAGTTTCAGGGTCACAAACATTTACGCCTATGCTACCTACTAATCTGATTGGGACTGGGCATGATCCCTTAAACCAAATTATTATTCAAATCGAAGACCCTGACCTTCGTCCAGAAACAACCGTTAGCTCCGTAGATTTAATGTCCTTGGACTCTACAATCATTTTAACATCTATAGATTCTGAATCCAACGATGGTCTACAGGACACGGAGACTGACTCACCCTCAGCAGCAGAATCTGGGATGGACGTTCCAGTCGAGTATTCTTCCTCAAGAGTTAATGATCTTATTATGCAGGCAATGTACTCTGGAGAAGCGGCAGAGGAACAAATTTATCAAGTCAGCTCAAATGCGCTTATTTCAATAGATCCTTCCGTAGCCATGTCAAATTCATCCAGCTATAATTTCATCGAGTGTACAGTCACTGCCATGCTTCCAACCAACACTATCGGCGAACCCCCTGAAGCTGGACTTGATGGAGCTGCCCAGCCGTCACCTAGACAACAAAAACCGGAAGCAATCCCAGAAAAAAACAAAGAAACTTGTAGTAGCAACGAGAAACCAATTGAAGGAGAACCTCTTGGGAGTCACAGTAAAAATCAAAAAAATTCTAGTTCGAAAAGCTCACGAGATACTCCCTCAAGTAACGAAAATGAAACGTCTTTGAAAAATAATGAAAGCCCTTGACAAATCGTATGCCTTTAAGCGGATGTTAAATCCCAAACCAAAGTGGTTTCCGCATAGCAGTGGTCAGTCACACTCTGTCAGTTTTTGTTTTTCAAATTTGAGTTTGTATTTGTATTCAGTCGAAATCTCGAATACAATAAATCAGTTGAGAACATTGAAAATTGAAATTGAAACGAAAATTTTATTATTATTTTTCACATCTTTCGTTTTAACAATTGGCTTGAAAAAAGTGTTCAATTTTATGAGAAGTTTTGCACCTTAAAAAATTTATTGATTTCTAAAAAGGCCCTTGAATTGCTCGTTTTACTATTTCACAGGGCATCGCATGAGATGAAAAGTTAAACCCTTATCGTTGTGATGGGAGTGTGAGTGCTATTTACACTATCCGCATTGCATAGGCATAGGCAGGTGCAACCAAGCTGAGGTTTAAATGTTCATTTTATGATTGTGAAGAGTCAATAAATGTCAATCCCCCAGATAGTCAGGCAACATGAAAGTCATTCATTCGTGGATTATTCGCAAAAAATATTAATGCTCACTTTGTACAATAGACAAGACACGGCAAGTTAAAGAACGTGCAGATTTTCTCAATACCCCGGTGTTCAGTGCGTTTATTTAAAAATATCAGTATAACATAATTACATCGCCATTCCTATTTTCTTTCCCAGAAATTCTCAAGCTGGTAGGCATGACGAGACCATCAAAAAAATCAGAGACAGAAAACAACGACAGCAGCAGCAGCAGTCAGCGATTGCTATTTATGTAATGTGAACTACCTTTGTACATTGTTTTTTTTTATTATGTTGATTTTTACAAAGGATCTGCTTCTTAACTTCCATATGAACTTCTGCAGTCATTTTTGTAGTGAGTTAATATTCGAGGAAACGGTCTACAGCCGCAACGCCCATTAGGTGCCTAACGTTGGTGTACATCATTGGGTATTGGAACCGTATATACTATACGGTCTATCTATACATGTATCATCACCTTATTGTGGGTTCCTTTTAGTTTTGGTGGATGATGAGTTGTTCTGAAGTGAAGTCAACTGTAGAAGGGCAACATAAAATTAGTCCTAAAATATCAATGCTTAATACACCTATTGTATACTGCTCATAGAAATCCCGAAGTGGTGTAGCTTATACATATAGCTCTACATAGCCTGTCTGTCGACTCAAGACATTTGGTTTTCGGTGGAAAGTTTTAACATTGCATTGCAATCATCACCAACAAACCCACAATAATAAAAGATGAAGTAAAATGAAATGAAATAAACCCCATGAAGCGGAACTTAAAGGGGCGCATCTTTAAATAGTCTTTCACTCGTATACTTCCCGCTGGTTCATTTACCATGGTCTGGCCCATGATTACGGTTAGAAGTTGGAAGGAGCAAAATATGTATAGGTACTTATAGTATTGAAAGTATTGTGTATGTATAGTGGGTACATTAGTGTATGTGATGTGATGGTTATATGTATACATATAGCCTGGACGTCGGAGGGTTGAAAAAAATTCAATCCCCGTAAATGTCTGTAATCGTAATGGCTCAGGTCGTAAACGTGGACCCACTAAAAGCAACAAGAGTTATTATTGGCCATTTTGCTATTTCTTTTTCGCACGACAGTCCACCTTCCTATGCATTTCCATTTGTAGACCTATCCGCCAATGCAATGCAATGCAAAGCATGTAATAGTAGACACATACAACAAATAAATGGCCAGTCTGAATAGATTTTTCTATTGCATTTCCTTGCATATATCTGGGCTCCCCTATGCTATTCGGTTTCGTTCTCGTATGCACATAGCTTACCTGCATGTACACGTATCAATAAATCCCGTCCTACCTTAGGTATATTTATATGTGTCCACACTAAGGACAGAAAACATCTCAGTGCCATCAAGTCGGAATTGCCAGTGTTTTTTCAATATCCAAAGTCCACTGTCTGGACGTCTGGACTGGACAGACCGAAGTAAACTGGAACCGAAGAGACCCAAAGGCAGACAGAAGAAACAGCCGGGTCATCAACAGTAACGAGCAAAGTTCCTAATGCACTTTCCCGTTCGGAGCTGTTAGTTACAGTAAGGCTATTCACAATCGTTTTTTCCCTCTTCTGTGCCACGCTCTATTGGGCGAGAAGAGCATAGAACACTGAGGAAAATGAGCGCCCCAATATGCAAATATCTTCTCCATGCTCTACTCGCAGACAAAATGTATTAAATTCTTAATTTAGTTATATAAAATGCCTCAAAAATTCGTAAAACGAAGGTTAATTGACATTTTGGAAAGTAGACTCCTTAACTACTGTTCTATACTACGGAACGTAAAGGTAATATTAATTATTAATTGACAACAAAATCAATTACAAAACAATTCTTTATTATTTACAATTAAGTTCTATTCTTTAATGGTGACCTGGAGCCACTGATATATGTAGCTTCATTTCCCTACACAATAATAATTAATTTATACTACTCTTACTCAGTTCACAAATTGTAAATCCCATTATATATTTTAACTCCATTATCTAGAGTTAAAATACGACGGGATTTGCAATTTTGGAAATAAATTGTAATAGTAGTGTATATTTTTATGTATTATGATAAACAAAAATGAAATTAGAATTACACAATTTTTGCAATTTCAATGAATAATTTTGATTTTATTTTCCTATTTTTAAATATATAAGGATATTCATGTTGAAAGACAATATTCTCTTTCGATGATTACACAATGCCCCCAATTTGTAAGTTATTTTCTTACTGGAAGCACCTTACCTTACACTGGCTACGGTGTCACGTCCCAAACAGCAGCATTCAGTACTTACAACTAATGAATACCTTATACATATGTATTGAGCTAGTAATTACTTTACATGACCATGAGAGAGACTGACAATAAAGTACAAAAGAATTAAAAGAAAGGATCCGAATAATATGTTTGTCAGTACTTTTGTTCGACGAAGTGAGTAACCTTCGCAGATGCGCAGCATTTTCGACTTCTTTACATCACTTGGGGAAGGAGAGTCCGAGTCCGAGTCCGAGTCCGAATCCAAACCTGCAGCTATTAAAAAAATTAAAATTCCAAAATTTGATTAATATCATTACCTTTTTAATTGTTGATTATAAAAATGTCATAAATGAATCATTATGTATGTGAGTGCCATTTTTAGTTAAAAATAACGATCTAAAATTAAAGCAGAGAATTATATACCGTTATTGTTACTTGTTTAGTGAATAAAATAATACTAAAAATGAAACATTCCAACCTTTAATGTCTCCGTTACAATATATGAAATAGTCCCTCGTCCCACCATTTTCAAACCAAGTAAATCGTAAGCGCATTTACTTGAACTCTTTCAACTCCTCATGAATTTGTTGTCGACTCAATGACCTTAACGGATAATGGTCCAACCGATTTTGAAGGCTATCTTTGTAGATATAGAAAAACGCATGCAATCCTTCATTCAGCATTTCGTTGTCCTCCTCTCCAATGACAACTGTTTTTCCACAGTAAATTAAAAATAAAATTCGAGCTATTTCACGGAAGGAAAACTTGGGAGCGGCTATTTTTATATGTCCGGTATCGTCATAATCACCCTGTTTAAGTTGAAAAGAAGCGTATTAATTATTGGACTGACCAACTGACCACAATAATTATTTAAAAGCAACCATGTAATTACAATTACACTATGCATAATGATTATTTTGCTAAACTTATACATAACTTCACTAATGATTTCCGTGTTGCAGCCAATTACCTTTTCTCTGAGAAGATTTTGAAGCCCAGGTGATGTCGCGAGTAACACTTGTTGATGCACACGGAAAAAACTGCCATCTTGGCATTCAATGACGACGTCGGTCAAGCCTTGTCTTCGATTCTGCAATTGCAAGAATGCGAGTCCAGGTGATATTTTTGGGTCAGTTTTGGGGGCGCTTTTGAAGGTCATACATGCCTCACCTTCCGTACACTGTAGTCAAGAAACAAAGGACACAATCACATAATATTGTTTACTGAATGAGGCAGAAATAGAGTCATGCACGTTTGTTTTTGCCAGAACACTTTGAAATGGGAAGCAACTTGCGAATTGACGAAAGCAATAAATTGTAAAATTAAAATATATTACTTAAAGTAGAAACTATTTTTTTGCACAACAAGTTTTACGTATTTAATAATGTATGTCCAAATTAATGATGAAATTACCGTGGCCTTTGACCGGGATGACATCCGTGGCAACATATTTGGAGAAGAAAAGAACGTGCTTTAGCCTGCATCGATTTCCGTACGAAGTCGGTGCCGTGCAACTCCCTGACGTCGACGTCTAATGGTGGAATTGTACTTGCCGTCAACGCTTGCTTAAACTTACATTCTTTAACACAAGGCTGTATTTTGTAAATGCAGTGAAGCTTTTTATGTAAATAGATGCTTTTATTACATAGTAGAATGTTTCAAAACCACAATAAATAATTCTATTAATACAAATTGATAAACCTGGAGTACTGCATTTTTATGTATTTGCATGCATCGAACACTGATGTGATAATTTTGAATAATATTGAATACTCTATCTCTATGGTGACTTCCCAAGTTACAGTAACGCAGTGCAGTGGCAACCTCTTCAACTGTACTAGTAGGCATGTACATTTTTTAAAAAAAACTATAAACTAAAAATAAAAATTATTATAATAATTATTATAATAACAAAATCGCGATTTTCACCTAGTAGATGCCTGGATACTCGTGGCAACCAATTCATTTTCTGGATCTATTTTTCAAGGGCTTTCCAATGATGTATTTTCCGTGATTGTAACTTCATTTTTAATTTTTTATCCAAATTATAGGAGAGATGTAGAAATAATTATTGGATAAAAATATAACTTAAGTCCAATCGGTTACTATCTGTATTTTTCAAAAATGTTGAACGTCAGTCATCAGTCTAAACTAACTTGAAAGATATTTTGCATTTTCATACCTATAGCTGTGTATACCACTACTACTTCACTGGAAACGTAACTTTATTTTAAATTTACTTTTTGAAACGGAACTACTACATCTAATTTCACAGTTTTTTGAAAATGCTAATTTCTTATTATGACCTTTCTAAAAGTGTTAATTACCAGTTTTAAACCGTTTTGAAATCGATGATTTCTAGTTTTGGCCTTTTTAAAAGTGTTAGTTAGTTGTTCTGGCCTTTTTGAAAATGTTAACTTCTAGTTTTGACCTTTTTGAAAATGTCAATTTCTAGTTTTCACCGTCTTGAAAAAAGTTAATTTGTAGAATATACTCATTCCATAGTTTCTCAGGTCCGAATGAGTTAACAATGACGTCATCCCTATTATAATACATTTTTTGATAAATGCAGATACAACTACTTTACACTTTAAAATGCGACGACAAAATTCTTATTTGTGTAAATCCACGCAAATTGCGGTAGATTGAGCTACCTATGTAAGTAAATTTCTACTAAATAGTCGGCATGCCCCACTTTTTACAAGTTTTGTATACTATATCCGTTTCCGTAGCATTCCCTATAAAAATGACGTGGCACATAGCTATACCTATATGGGCACCTTCTACCTTGTAGCTGCATCCCTAGCGACATTTAAAATTTAGAACCCAAGGAGAAAGAGAGATGAAGAGATCCATCCAGCCATCCAGCCAAATTCCAAATCCAAATGACTCCCATAAATTATAAATCATCATTAAAATCTGAAAGTGCTTTGAATTTGAGTCGGGCAGTGCAGTGCGGGGCGTTATGCTAATGCATGTTGATACATAAAGTAGAGGGAACTGCAGTCATAAAAACCTGGGCTTCGGCTTCGGTTTCGGTTTCAGTGTTGCCTTCGTTGTTTTTATCTAGACAAAAGCCTTGAGGTTACTATTTCATGTCCTTGCCTTCTCTCTGATCATCTTTAAATAGGCGGAAAGCCATCAAATTTTGTAGTCAAATGCACGGGCAACACTCAACAGGGCACATGAGGACGTACAATGCGAGCATGCATTATTTTGGGCAAAATGAAGGCTCAAAACGCATAGAATAGAGAAAAATAGAATGCAAGTGAACCATGTGAGTGTGTTTGTGTGTGTTCCAGTGCAATGCCAGTACACCAGTCAACACGGGCTTTTGCAATTTTATGACCTACTATTGAGATCCTCCGCTCACCCACATTCCCTTTTTACAAACTCGGTAAACCGTTGCTTAGCACTAGAAATGGTCCATGCTTTACAAGTAGTAAAAGTAAATCAAAGGACGGCTTTTTGAAGCTGCAAGACTTGCTAAGTGCACCCACGACCAGGCCATAGTACACTTTCCACCATTAATTTTGATACACTTACAGTATTACGAACCAAAGAACACACGCATTAGAATGGCTGCAACTTATTTGAAATGAACACATGACGTTTTACAAGCCATTACAGATATTTAAGAAAACAAAAGTGTTCATTCATAAGTACATAGCACACTAGACTTGGTTACTTTTAATGCGACTGTTACTGTGGCTTCCACTGGATAAAAGAGCTTAAGGGGAATTAAACGAATCACGGTCTGAACAACCGCAACAAAAAAAGTGACTTTGACTCTTGAAGACTTTTGAATTTGAATAAAAATGTCGAACAACTTCTCAACAATAATGCAATGCTGGGGTCTGGAGTGCTTATGGCAAAATAACCAAAATTTAAAATGCACTTCCAACAACTCCAACACATACATACGTACATGATGCAATTCAAAATACAAACAAATACGGCACAGCTGGGAGCTCTTCCTTCAAATCCAAATACAATCAAAAGTCCAGCCAGCAGACATGAGGAATTGGCTGGGATATTACGCAGAAATCATGGACATTTACCATCATCTTCATTGTTTCTTGTATACAATTTACAGTGAAATCTTCATTCCTTTGTATTCAAGTAACTTATAACTTAAATGAAATGCATTGTGTATAATTCTATTAAAATTTATTCCGAAATGCCAAAACTAGGCAGGACAGGACAGAACATGACACAAACGAAGTCAGGAGAATCTAATCCAATGCTATATGTACAAGTATCTATACACACACACCTGCATACTAAAAACTTGTCCATATATCTGAAATACAATACGATTCAAAATTCAGTAAAAATACTGACACAACATTTGTATACCATAATGAATTAATAATTACTTGCCATTATTATACTGTCACGCCAGTAAGTACTTACATAAAATATTAGTCGTTATTTGAAGACAAATGTGCACCCATCTGTAGCTGTAATAGGGGCCTCACAAATATTACAGGATAGAATTTCTAAGAAAGCTAAAGACCACACAATATTAACATTAATTAATACACCTCAATCGTCAAACTACAAAAATATTATTACATCTACCAAGTTTCTGTGTATGGCTCGAGATCAAGAATTGAAAGAGGCTCTTTTTTAAAATGGTCGCCTAGTCATAAATAGCGTGTCCTCCACCTGCAACAAGGAACTTTAAATTTACATACGCATCTCCAATCTACATGATAATGCTAATGATAAAGAATGAAGGATAATTTTTAAATGTCCGATGACGTCGTCGACAGCCCAGCAGCAGAACATGGACGGACAGACAGACACACAGACAGACGTGCAGTAGACAGACAGATCTTTCTGCTTTTACTACTGCAGCTGGTCTACTAATGCAATTGTACAGTTTTCTATGCATCTGCGTACGAAAACATTACCTGTAGAAACAATGCTATACGTATGTATGTATCGCCTTCGTAAATGCAACTTGTCCCAAGTCCGGTGTATGCTTAGTTGCAATGTGTCCCAAGTCCAGTCTCAGCTTTGCATTATGTCACAAGTCCACATAATGATATTTTCCATTTTGGAAAAGGTGTTATTGCCTAGTTTTGACCGTTTTGAAAAAGTGTTATTTCCTAGTTTTGACTGTTTTGAAAAAGTGTCATTTACTAGTTTTGACTGTTTTGAAAAAGTGTCATTTACTAGT
>JAQFZC010002203.1:0-24327 GCA_034695205.1 Dicyrtoma fusca | reverse complement strand
ATTTGGCTCACCTAACCTTTTCGAAACAGCAATAGATCTAGTTTTATACCTTTTGGAAAATGTTGGCTTCTAGTTTTGACCTTTTTGAAAGGGCTAATTCCTAGTTTAGAAGCTTTTTTAAAGTGTTGGCTTCTAGTTTTGACCTTTCTGAAAGGGCTTATTCCTAGTTTAGAAGCTTGTTTAAAGTGTTGGCTTCTAGTTTTGACCTTTCTGAAAGGGCTAATTCCTAGTTTAGAAGCTTTTTTAAAGTGTTGATTTCTAGTTTTGACCTTTTTGAAAGCTGATTTCTAGTTTTGACCTTTTTGAAAATTGATTGCTAGTTTTGACCTTTTCGAAAGGGCTGATCTCGACTTTAGCACCTTTTTAAAAGTGTTAATTTCTAGTTTAGCACCTTTTTGGAAGCGTTGATCGCTAGTTTTGACCTTTTTTAAAGTGCAAATTTCAAGTTTTGACCTATTTTAAAATGCTAATTTCTACTTTAGCACCTTTTTGAACGTGTTGACGGCTAATTTTGACCTCTTTGACAGGCCTAATTCCTAGTTTAGCACCTTTTTGAAAACGTTGATTTCTAGTTTTGGCCTTTTTGAAAGTGCTAATTCCTAGTTTAGCACTTTTTTCAAAATGTTGCTTTCCAGTTTTGACCTTTTTAAAAGTACGTATTTCTACTTTGATACCTTTTTTAGAAATGTCAATTCCTAATCGTACACCGTTTGAAAGTGTTGAATTGTAGTATATTACTCTACTTATAGGTGTAGCTACATATAAGCAGTAAACAACTTCATGGTTTACTAGTTTTTGCGTCAGTATAGGTAGGTGGGTATTTAATAAAAATAAAATTGTTAAAATAATACCCATGGTCAAGATTGTTTAGATTTATCTCAGCGGGCAATTCACCTACCTGTTTAACAAAATGGTAGAGAAAATTAAGGATTACACATTTACGGCAGTGTTGATCGATAATATAAAAAGACGTCACATGTCCAAACTGTCTGCTGTTCTAAACGATGTCCGTCCAACCCATCCATCCAAATAAAATCCAAAGAGAATGACTGAGTGTTACGTTATGTGGAAATTAAACTGGCTTCAAGATTGACAGTAAGTGAGAATGGTATTGAACTATTTTTATGATCACATCATGACTCGCACTTGTTATGTATTTATTTATCTAATGGCTTACGACTAAGGTGGCGGCTATAAATGCAATTTTATTTGCTCTCTGGCTCCGTTGCTTGGCTTTGCTTTGGCGTGTATGTATATGGTGTGACTTTGATTGTTGGTGTAACTTGTCAGAGGGTATTGTTGGGATTTCATTAACACTTCATCCTCCTTCCATTTCCATTACATTACCATTGTTTACATCCATTCAGCTATTACGGACATTGACAGCTCAAACCCATTCAAGCCATTGCACACGCTCTAAACGTGTAGATTGCCTCTCTATTGAAAGAAAGGCTTTATTGGCTCCAATGTGAATCACGTATGTACTTGAGCGACCATCTTATTTATTAGTAGAGGCACTTCTTTTCCTTATAAAGGATCCACTAACGACTCGCTGACATTTACCAGGCCAATACAAAACCCAAAACTGGAAGATGGCAATCAATGCCATCACCAGTCAGTCAAATTCTCTTTTCCCGTAAAGATGATCCTGCCAAAATGTTTGTTGCGTAAGCTCAAGTTTTTGATGGGTTTTGCCTTATTGACGAATTATTTTTGATCTTGATTGAAAACACTTGAAATTGACTGAAAAAAAATAAATGCATTTTCATCATTGAATAGGATTACAAAGATCTATTTCACTAATGAAAAGGAATAATAGAATCGATTGGAATAATTGTGACAATGCTTCCATATGAAATGACGTACATACTATGCAAGGGTACTACCACTGATTCCTGCAAAAAATAAAGATGCATTGGAATCCCAATGAAACTTGAATTAAACGGAATATGAAAGTCAATTTATGGAAAATAATGATTGGACTGAATTGGTGGAAGGAAGTGTGAAGATTTCAGTGCATTTGGATTACGTGGAGGGCAGGTAAGCTTATAATTAGCTGGAGATCTGCTTTGTAATTATATATTGAGAGATTGAAAGTTCCTCTTGCTAAGAGAACATAAGTGAAAAAAAGTGAGTGATGGTCAAGTTGTCAGTAATCACCAGTCATCCTTTAATTCTGTAGCATTTCTTTCTGCACTTTAGCATCAAGGGCAGAAAATACTCAATGCTTGTAAGTAAGGTACCGTAATTACCTACTTTTGTATAATTTTAGTTCTGTTCTATCACTATTAAACTATTAAAGTCAAATACAATCCCAAATCCCATTTGTAAATATTTCCAGGGTCCCACAAATACCTGTGTAGTGGCTATAAATCTGTAGTAATTTAGTTTTTGAAATAATTGATAAAAAGGATTGATAGGATCGACAAAAATACCTGGGCTTTCGTGCAATTCAGTTTTAACTTGCAATTTCTTCATTAGAACGGGATGGTTTCGCATTAAATAAACTAAAATAGAAATAAAAACAAATTAATTGTATCCTGCATTTCAAAACTTAACACTATTATTGAGCTAAGCAGCCACGCCATACAATTTAGTTTGCAAGCATCTTCCTTCTGTAAACCAGCAAAGTAGCGTGTAAAACAGTAATATATTGTAAGGAGCATGTAATTAAAATAATTGTATCTGTAATTAAAGGCACCTGCATTTTTTCTCATTGAACTGATTTACTGCTTATGATGTAACTGCCGTTCATGTCAACGCTAATCAACTGACTGACTTAATTCTCCTCTGATATCTCTTATAGAATCCTATATCTACTTTGTACTTGTAGCAGTTATGCAAGTGCATGGTCTGATGCACCAACTGTTTATTTTTGAGTTTGAAAGACAAATTATGACAAGTTAATTGCTACTAGTGTACCTCTATACGTGCGTTACTATCTATAATTAAATTGATAAGCAATTAACAGTATTTATGTAAAAGGAGAGTAACGCAACAAACCAGTTTAAAATGTTACTGATGCTTGCGTTTCGGTGGAATTTATTAAACGTGGAGTTTGAAGTTTCAAAATTATGTAAAAATGGGATTCGCACTTTCAAAAATGTGTAAAAGTGGGATTCGCACTTTCAAAAATGTGTAAAAGTGGGATTCGCACTTTCAAAAATGTGTAAAATACGGATTTGCACTTTCAAAAATGTGCAAAATACGGATTTGCAATTTCAAAAAAGTTCAAAAGTTGCATCTGCACTTTCAAAATTGTTCAGAATACGGATTTGCAATTTCAAAAATGTGCAAAATATATGGGTTTGCCCTTTTAAAAATATGTAAAATGTGGATTTGTACTTTCAGAAATGTGCAAACTATGGATCTGTAATTTCAGAAAGGTTTAAAAGTTGGATTTGCACTTTCAAAAATGTGTAACATGCATGTGGATTTGCCCTTTCAAAAACGTTTAAAAGTTGGAGTTGCGCTTTCAGAAAAGCTTGAAAGTGAAATTTACACTTTTCAAAAATAGTATAAACAATATTTGTACTTCAAAAAAATATTCTAAACGGTATTTATAACACTTCCGTACTCAAATTAATAAAAAGTAGATAGTCGATAGGACTCACGTCACAATGCTTCTTCACCCACGATGTGTCTATTAAAGGAATAGGTAAACGCTTGACGATAATGTTACTAATCATAATTACCTATAATATAACGGTTTCAGTACAATTCAACAAATTCACAATCCAAATACAACTCATCCTTCTGTACCAACCTCGAATTCCAGAAATAACGTGGTAAGCGATAGGGACACTTGTTGGAAATGCAGGAAGGCAGCTCATCTACCTATAGGACAGAACAGAAAGTATTTTACTCGTACAAAAAAGTTTAAACTACCCTACCACACTATTAAACAAGTTGTCAAAAATGGGACTAATCGGAGATTCACAGTTGAGCCGTTCAGAGTATGTAATTATATCCTTGCCTTGGTAAAGTATTAGGCTTAAAAAAAATTGATACTGCATATTGCACATGACACCATGCATAAGTACTTACAAATTACAAATGGAAATGGATGCCCATGCTTTCTCTCTAACGATTGCAACATTCTACATAATTATCTGTAGTAGCCGAAAAGAAGTTTAAAACTTGTTGATCTTTCTAACAAAATTTCATTTTCCAAGCACTTGCAAGCAAACTACAACTTACTACAACTACAACTACGTATCAACAAAAGTGTAGCTAGCTAATCTTGACAAATGTGAGTGATCTGCGATCTAAATAATTGCTAAGGCCGTAATTTATATTTAGTAAAACATAATTTTTCCTTCGTTCTAAGTATTGCAGAGCAGCTTACCAGTCAGAATTGTCTGAAGTGAACGCATCGGCATCCGCATCGGCATCGGCATTGCATTGTACACCTACGACAGATAAAAAAGTGTTAATATTAATTTATAAACTGCAAAGTGCATTTATTATTCTTATTGTCTTATAAATGTCATAATAAGTTAGTATGTCATGTCACCGACGTGTTGATGATTTCCCCTGTCAATGCACTCCGTCCAATCCGTCACACTCCATTTTTTCGCAATACCTATAGTACAAGAAACATTTAAAAAAAACACATTAAATCAAAAGCACAGAAGGAGAAGAAAAAAACGTGTATGTGCATACCTATGTTATATGTTAAACAATATTACCTACATTTTAATTGATTAAAAGACAGACATGGAGCAAGTGTACAGTTTAATGTAATGTAGAACACTTAAAAGATTACAAAGTTGCTTGGTGTAGGCTCTCTGCTCATTAGTTTACCGTCATTTACAAGTCTTGCTACACTAAATAAATGGAAGAAGGAAAGAAAAAAAAGTCCGTCTTTACATCGCATCGTCTTTATAGTATTGTTAGTAGTACGATATGGATTTTGATTTAATTAATAGTAATAATAGAAATAGAATATGCATGCAATTTTTTCAAAGATAATTGTTTCTCTTACGTGATGGTTGATGGTTCTAGGTACATATTATATAATATGATGGTGGACTTGCTACTTGCTCGTTCATCGTTGCTCGTTCAAATCCCAGAGCCTAGAAGAAATGAAAAATGGAAAAAAAAATGAATGTACATAATAAAAATATATTTAGTTGTTCTGTTCGATACACAATGTAAAATGTCGAATGTGCATAAATGTGAGGGATGATGTGGTAATCCTGGACGTGTTCGTAATTAATGTAATTGAATGTAAAGCTGTCTAATGAACCTATTCTTCTCTTCATTTCTTAGATCCGCTATTATAATTTATAAGACGACGACTGCCACAGTGCCACTGCCAACTAAACCAGCTTGAACACTGACTCAAACTGCAGAACTGAAAGAGCAGTAGCAAATATAATATTTCAAAGTTACACAGTTACACACAACATACCGGCAACAATAAGATTACAGATAGAATTATATGCACTTTAAACAATAATTATAACAATGCAGTTAGGAATCAGACACACAACACAACCAACAACCAACAACGGGAGTATGTGCACATGCAATCCTCAATCATCAATGGAATTCAATACTATCATAAAATTTAAAATTGCTATCTTAATTTTAATTTTGAACTCACTTGAACATTGAAGGCTTGAAGATACGCCATTTTGCAGGGCTTTGGAAATATGTGGTTTCTACAGAACTGCAGAACAGCCCAAAATGATGACTGAAACTAATTGATTGATTCTAAATTGTAAAAATAATTAGTGATTCGGTCTTTTTCCTTTTTTTTAAAAGTCATTATCAGTAATTTTGAACATTACCTAGTTCATAGTTGTTACGAAGGTCACAATAATGAGCAAAAGGCACAAAAGTCAATAATAATGGACCACAAAAGGCAAAATAAAAGATGTACCGAGAGTTGATTATGATTATGAGGTCAATGATGTTGATTTTGATTTTGAATATTTAACCTCTTCGAAACGTAATACTTAGTTTTGAATGTTTTTGAAAATGGTAATTTATAGTTTATAGTTTTTTAAACTTTTAAAAGTGTTATTTACTAGTTTTGACCGTTTTGAAAAAGTTTTATTTACTAGTTTTGACCGTTTGAAAAAGTTTCATTTAATAGTTTTGACCGTTTTGAAAAAGTGTTATTTACTAGTTCTGACCGTTTCGAAAGTGTTGTATTTACTAGTTTTGACCGTTTTGAAAAAGTGTTATTTACTAGTTTTGACGTTTTTGAAAGTGTTATTTGACGTTTTTGAAAGTGTTATTTACTAGTTTTGACCGTTTTGAAAAAGTGTTATTTACTAGTTTTGACCGTTTGAAAAAGTGTCATTTACTAGTTTTGACCTTTTTGAAAAAGTTAATTTATAGAATTAAACACTTTTGTTCAGCATTCTTTCCATGGTTCCCCAGTTTGGAAAAGGTTAACGTTGAATGTATTTTTTTAACTGTCAACTGTTGAACTAATCAATTTTGTGTGCGTGCGTAGTTTTGTGCCTGGCGCCTTGATTTTTATTGATAAACATAGAAAAAAACAGCAAGCCATAAGAATCCATGTAAATTACCTAGCATTGGAATTCCAAGAAATTATGCAATAAAAACGTATAAAAAAATCCTATATAAATATAATTATAAATAGATATATATAAATAGCACAACTGCGTAAATAGCAAATAGTAAATAGTTAAATAATACCGTTACCGCAGAGCGTGTCATTAGCATTGTAGTTTTTTTCTAGCCGAAATCTTGTACGAAGTGATGTGTCACCAAAAATTTTCTGCCTGCCTAGTTGCCGTCGCATCCCATCATCACATTTCCATTCAAATTATTATTATTATTACTATTATTGTATTATATAATAATATAATGCCGTCCTCATTTAATTTGGAGTTAGCTTTAAAAAAAATTCAATGTAGTTTACACTTTGATTTTGATTTGGTGGGAGATGAGATGAGATTGGGAAATCACCACATACTATTATTATCATTATCATTATACACTGCTTATATTATTTACTATATAGCTATAGCTACAGTTGCTATATAGCTACATAGGTACATATATACAATATTTGTTTAGTAAGTGGCTCGGTATTTATTGGGACAGGGACATGCAGAGATCTATGGTGCTGTGCTGTCACAATTTGGTTTTTACCAATGCAAGTGTACGTGACACATAAAAATAAAAATCTAAAAAAAAAAAAATTCAAAATCAAAAATTAAATCCACCGTCACCGTCACCGTCCTGTCTGTCATCTTTTGTCTCGCCACATTAAATTAGTCTGGCCGTTTAAAGATGGGACACAGAAAGGATTCATGACAGGAAAGTAAAAGCTGCGTGTATCGTAAACGGAAAATAATGAACAACACAAAAAAAAACTTTGGTATTATTAAGCACTAAACGGAGTTGAAGTTGAACCTGAGCACATAAGCATGCCTCACTGGGAGGCCACAGCATCAGAGACAGAGAGCGAGTGTCCTTTTATTTTATATTTTATATATTTTTTTTTATGTACAGGTGTGTTGTGTGTGCTATTGGGATTTATTTGTAATTTATCAATTTATAACCGTGAAATAAATAAAATGTAAAATAACTGATTTATTGAATAAATTCTTATAGCTAAGAAGCAGTACCTATATATATCGTCTGTGTACATGCAATTTGTCTCAAGTCCAGTGTATGCTTAGTTGCAATGTGTCCCTAGTCCACATAATGGAAAATATCATTATGTGACAAAACTAGTAAATAACACATTTTAAAACGGTCCAAGCTAGTAAATAACACATTTCAAAACGGTCCACACTAGTAAATAACACTTTTTCAAAACGGTTAAAAGTAGTAAAGGACACTTTTTCAAAACGGTCAAAACTACTAAATGACACTTTTTCAAAACGGTAAAAACTAGTAAATGACACTTTTTCAAAATGGTCAAAACTAGTAAATGACACTTTTTCAAAAAGGTCAAAAATAGTAAATAACACTTTTTCAAAACGGTCAAAACTAATAAATGACACTTTTTCAAACCGCTCAAAACTAGTAAATATCACCTTTTCAAAACGGTCAAAACTAGTAAATAACACTTTTTCAAAACGGTCAAAACTAGTAAAAACACTTTTTCAAAAATGGAAAATATCATTATGTGGACTTGGGACACATTGCAACTAAGCACACACTGGACTTGGGACAAGTTGCATTTACACAGACGATATGTATGCTTTTACCACGGTTTTAATAGTTAATAATAATGCTTTGGTCCTTTTTACTCCTTTAGTCCTTTAATGGCACTCAAAAGTTTTGAAACGTTTCTTGGGGATGTTAACTGTATTTTTATGAACCTAATTTTAATTACTACTTTAATTACAGAGTGAGCCTGAGCGTGGCTGTGTTCTCCTCTGTGCTCTACTCACTTTTGTACGATTTAATTTGCTCGGTTACTAAAATAGTGACAGTTGGACCGTCAACATAGTAAATGACAGATGACGGACATTTACAATTATTTGAAAAGGAAATGGAAGAAATGACTAAAGATGAACAGATGGACATAAAATACCGTAAATGTCTCATAGAATGTCCACTTAATTATTTTAAAACTTTTTTTTCATAAACGTTTCTCATGAAAAAGACGTAGGTACCTATATGCCATATACCTTTTTGAAACAGTGATAAATCTAGTTTCGCGCCTTCTTTGAAAAAGGTAAATTTTTAGTTTTAATTTTTTTAAAAATGTTAATTTGTACTTTTCAACGTTTTGAAAGTGTTAGTTTATTTGTTTGAATGTTTTTACAAATGCTAATGCCTAGTTCTGACCCTTCTAAAAGTGTCAGTTACTATTTTAGTTAAGCACCTTTTTTGAAAATGTTGATTTCTAGTTTTGACCTTTTTGAAAGGGCTAATTCCTAGTTAAGCACCTTTTTGAAAGTGTGGATTGCTAGTTTTGCTTTTTTGAAAGTGCCAATTTGTAGCTCAGATGCTTCTTTAAAGTGCTTATTTCTCGATTAGAACCTTTTTAAAATGTTGGTTTCTAGTTTTGACCTTTTTGAAAGTGTAAATTTCTAGTTTTTAACTTTTTGAAAGGGATAATTTCTACTTTACACCTTTTTCAGTGTTGATTTCTAGTTTTGACCTTTTCGAAAGTGCTAATTCATAGTTTAGCACCTTTTTGAAAGTGCTAATTTCTAGTTTGGCACCTTTTTGAAATTTATAATTTCTAGTTTTGACCTTTTTAAAAGTTGATTTCTAGTTTTGACCTTTTTGAAAGCTGATTTCTAGGTTGGCACCTTCTTGAAAGTGCAAATTTCTAGTTTTGATCTTTTTGAAAGGGATAATTTCTACTTTAGCACCTTTTTGAAAATGAAAATGTCTAGTTTTGACCTTTTTTAGAAACTTTAATTGGTGGAACACAAACCTTTTTAAGTCATTCTTTGCATGGTTGATGGTTTTCCGGTTCCTATTTGCTGTCAAGATTGGCGACCGCGATTACTAATCGGCTATTTTCGGTACACGTATGGAAATAGGCTCCAAAAGAAGAGCAGTAGCACCATAGCGTGACAAAAACCTGTCAACTTCCAAGCGAAGCTGAAGAAGTTGACAAAAGTAACAATAAATAATCATAATAATTCCTCTGTGGTTGGAACTTCTCATCCTTTTATATTCTTTTCATTCATCTGACTAGTCTACACATCTTCCTTCTGTATTTGCATGCGTCAGCTCTTCATCTTGTAGTCCAATTTATTTGACGTAGGAATGTCCGTAAAATTAAATTTAATAGTAAATATTACATGATGCAATCCACACAGTTTTGTTACCATCGTATATGTTTGTCCATAATTATAAAATTATAACAGCACCTAGTAATTTTACCTGCCTTCCTCATTAAATCAGTCCAACTTAACAATCCCCAACTAATTGTAATTGTAATTGAAATTAAAAATTGACACAAACTAACAAACTAACGACTGTCGACCGATAAAAAGTGTGAATTACTTTCACGAGCGCATTCAATAAATCAACAACAACCCATCGCCATGATTTCCCTGTTCTGTATTTTGTGATGCATTTTTTTTTACAATCAAATGTTTTTTTGTATTCAAAAAAAAAATAAAAAGAATTGGACAAAAAACAGGTATGTACATACATGAAAGAATAAAAAGTACCTAGGTACAATAAAATCTCTTTGGGCGGTAAAGTAGCTCAATTTTCTTGCAACTATCAACTATTATTATTTTGTAACTTAATAGTTTTCGCGTCGATCATTACCATTACACACTGCCTATGACACGGTGTGTGGACAGCACACGAGTCCAATTTCAAGCTCATTTATTTAAAGATGTGTTTCACTATAAACTACAAAGCAGAGCAATAATAAAGGAAGGCATTTCCATCATTTGTACACGGGTAATTTTAATTTAATTTTTATTTTTATGACATTTTTCCACTGGATTGTCTTTACATGGTCCTTAAAGGTCCAATTTACAGTAAATGCTTGTGTAAGGATGTGACTTGGGAAACTTGAGGCAAATTGTTTCAAGCCAAACTATTACGTTATAGGAAGGTGTCACATTGTTATTTGTTAGGAGTTCCCTGCACTTTTTTTTTCAAGTATAATATAATGTAATATAATGTAATTGTGATACACCATAAAATTAATGTTTATAGGATGTACAATGGGAACTTGTGTGGCATTATATGAAGCATTAAGATCCGTCATCCGCCTCTGAACAGGAAGGAAGGAAGGATATAGGCATACAGGAACAAAAATGAAAAATACAGTGTTTTTATGGCATTTATTTTATGTAAGAATGTGAAATTATAATTATTTAATATTATTTAATATTATTATAATACCCTCTGTCTACCCACCACTACACTAGCTTCTTGGACTTATTATGTAATTTTGTAACTTGATTTCAACGAGAATGTAATATAGGTACTCGATACAGTATACAGATTTGCATCCTAATTATTTACAATTTACATACATGCTATGCCTATAGCTATACCTATAGCTATATAGTTTTGCTGTATTGTATGTATTTAGTATTTGGACAGAGCAGAGAGCACATATAGCCTATACAATAACATTTATAGATAACTGCATGAGACTGCCTGAGAAATTTTATAGCGGACGTACGTGTAAAAAAGTAAATAAATAATATTATTATTATTAATATGTATTTTGGGGAGATAAGTAGATGAATGAAAAGCGTATGGGGGTATAGATCTATACATTGTTATAGAATAGAATAGGAACTGACAAAAAAAATTGGTAATGCTAAATAACAACAGCAACAACACCAGCACAATACAAAATGACCGAAGACCGTAGACTGTAGACTAGCAGCAAATACATAGTACACTATACACATGAATGCTTCGTTACAGAAAAATTTTGTTTGGTTATTTATATTTATTTTTTGCAATTTTTTTTATTTTTATTTGTACTCTGCTAGTGCCATTGCATGGCGCTATTGCACTACTGCATTATTGTCTGTTTGTTATTATTGTTACTACACATACATACATGGTTATTATATGCCCAACAAGTATTTTATTATGATTGTATTAGTCACAGAAAAAAAAAATATATATCTAACAGCTTATCATCCCCAGTATACAATAAAAGTTAATTGTGGGGTAAAATGTAAATAATGTAATGAAGATGTTCGTTCCTTCCTTCGTTCATTGCTTGGCCATCTTTTCCGTTTCCATTTTACAAATTTTTACAATTATACTTACAGAGGCTTCTGCTCTGTTAGTACAGGTGCACTGTCTCTATGTGTGTGGGTATTATGATTATGAGAATTGGATGAACGGTAGTGACAGCCTACAGAGGAAGGTACATACTAATTATTGTGATTTTAATTTATTGTAATAAATGTATGTTTGCTCGCTAAGTTCTGGTATTATCAGAATGAGGGGAATTAAAAAAATGTAGCTGGAAGTGTATCTATCTATCCATTGCTATACAACTACTTATCATTTAGTATGGGAAGAAAATAACAAGGAGATTGAATAATTGGGACGGCGACGCGAGTACGTTCTCATCCATCATTTCTTAAGAAACATGGGTAATAAATGCGTAGGTACATTTATTATAACTGAGTTAATGTTACAGAATAGGGAGCGTTTTTTTCTCTCATTTGTGCATATAATTTTACTTTTTATCATCCCATGTGTTCTAGTGGCAAGGATAGCCTTTTTTATCATCATTTCAATGCATATGGGAAAAGTTTTAAGCTTTTCAGACAGACACATTTACACCATTTACATTTACCGTACGAGCTGTAAGTATATTACTTACTATAGTTAGTATAGGCTATATAGTACCATGGTATATACATATATATGATATAATAGAATGTGATATGATTTTGATAGTTGATTATGGTAATGGTAGTGGTGTTGGTGGTGGTGGTGGTGGTTGTGGTGTGTGTGTATTTTTGAATGTTGGGATAGATGCTCTTGTTCTTGGTAGACATTTTTGTGGTAGCGATGGGCTGCAAGAAAAAAAAAATGAGTGAGGTAGCAGGCAGGCTGTCAGAATTAAAAGCAGACGGTATGCAAAAGGGAAAAAAAACACAAGTAGGGATGATCATAATAATATAATATGAATGAATAGTAGTACCTATACTTTACACCTTGTCCGTGGTAGAAGATTTTTTCTGATGATGTCCTTTGAACCAGTCGGTATAAAATCCCTGTGAGAACCAACCCGAGTCATCAGTTCGCCAACAGCTTTTCTCCTGATAGGAACAGCAGCAGCCAGAGCAGAGAGATACAAGAGAGCACCAGCAGCATCCTCATCCCTTAGACAGACATACAATAATATCTTACAATACAATACAAACAACCGCCAACAAAAGGCACGAGAGCATCTTGTACTTCTTTCACTTTCATTTTCATTTTCAGTCAAATTTTGTATTATTTTTTTTTTCGATTCAATTTACCTACTTATACCTTCTACTACTGTCTTTTCTTCTTCTGTCATACTCTGTAGTGGATTTTCTAAATACTTGTGACTAATTTTTTGAAATTTTCTTTTGTGTTTGTAACTTGATCTGGATACGGGTACAGATACGGATTGTGTAACTCGAAATCTTTCAAAATTTCAAACGAAAATAGCTCCGTGTAAGTATCTCAAGGAAAAAGAAGAAAAACTAACGTTGGTCCTTATTTGCCCCTGTACTATTTCCCTTAACAAACCCATCAACATCGTCAACATGAAGGTACGCTACTATTTACTACTTTTTTTAAAAAATATTAATTTCCTTCTACTTTTAGCTGTTTTATAATAAGAAAAATAGCTTTTATCGTTTGGAATAGAAAATTTCCTCAGTTTTAAAATTCGTCTAACAATCATTTTAGTAACGATTGTGTTTCACAAAAAGCAATAGCTTACAAATAACTCATAATTTTTAATTAAAATTAGGATTAAAAGCGAAACGTAGTGTAGCCTAAGGATTACAGCAAATAGTAAACTTATCAGGATTAATGTCGGACCGATCCAAATTACCTACATTAGGACATTAGGAGCCTATAAAAGTGATGCGTATCAATTTCCATTTCTCAACATATCAATTTATATGATGACTTGAATAATTCTGAGACTAACTGTCCACAATACATTGTCAATGGGGATTATAACACTTACTTTATTAGGCTAGTTGTAAGATCGTAACTCATATAATAGACAGGATTAAGTATCTCTCTCCTACAGTATTACAACATGAGGCTTCTCTCCCAATTAAACAGTATCACTATATATTACAGATGTACTTCACATAACTCAATCATCACTGATCGTAGAAAAGCAATTCCTAGAGCCCACGGCTAATTTATTACATTATTAGCCTATTTGTCTAGAGCTGTACACCTATAAACAATATCTACTGTACTTGCTAGTTAGGTGCAACCATTGGTCCATGATCCAACTCATCCTTATTGTTAGTCCTCACGTAATAATATTATGAAATCATCTTTTCCCAATTCAAATATTACACTCAATCCTTTAAAAGCCCTAATAACATCCCTATAGCTCATTATTCTCAATTAATTATTGAACCATCTCACTCGGATTGCTATCAGTATCAGAATATCTGAATCAAAAATCAAAATCATTCATTGCAACGAATGACTGTATCCTCGTCTAAGTGTATCTTGGAAATCTTGAAAATTTTCCTTGTGATTTTGATCATCGCTTGAAATCCCTGAGGCAAGTCTCCGTTTCCTTCGAGTTGAGTGAGTTTTTGTGGAATCAATTTGTAGTTCTTTACCGGCCTACAGAGATGCAAAGGATAGCAAAACGTAATTATTATACAACATTAAGAAGGAAATAGGATTTATACGATAAGGGTAGGAAAAGTATATAGCAAACGTCGATTTGTCGATATATATATATATATATATCTATAGAGGGAAATAAAATTGGATATAGGAAGCAACACTATATTAATAAGTTGATATTTTTTTTTCGTACCCTTACTAATAAGATCTGTATTACTGTGCTATCTGTATCTTAGTCTTCATCATTATCATTAGCATCCTTTTCTGTGAACTCAAAGAGGAAATTCTGTATAGATAACAACAACACAAAAAAAAACAGTATATTGTTAAACATGAACAAATCATACATAATAATCATGACTCTCTGTCACTGCTCCACGCGTAAACGCCAGCGGATAGAGATATCAACTCTGTAATCGTGTGACTAACAGGAAAAAAATCGTAAAATTTTCTGCTTGTAGTAGAAATACAGTCAAAGTAAAACAATAATATTCTCGAGAAACCAAATCAAAGAAGAAGAAGAAAAAAAAGGAAAGAAAATGAAAGTATTGTACACAAACACTAGTAAAGCAAAGACTCTAGACTCTCAATGTATGTATTCAAATAGAAAAAAAGTTAGATAATCACGATTAGTTCTCTTGTTATACAATCAGAATCGGAATTGCATAATTAGATATTTACGGATTATACAGTTTTTTAATGGTCATGTAGAATCTCCCAGAGGAAGAAGGTATTAATATATAGGAAGTGAAAAAATAGTCTCTTAATTAACATTTTTTAATTTGAACACCAACGTACAATCTATACGATTATCTGGGATTATCGTCTAAGGAAGTAAACAAAGAAAAAAGGAAGTAAAGGAAGCTACATTTTAGATTTATCTGTGAGGGAAATCAGGATAAATAAAAATAATAAAAATTAATCAAAATAATTAAATTTAGTGCTAGAGTTTAAAAGCATACATCCATTACCACAACCAACGCTTCCAACTCACAATGCAAGCAATCACAGGCACGTAGTTCCGATTAGAATAAAAATTTAGTGAACAAAACACTACAGCATTTGCAAATGATAATTGAGCGGATATTCGGAAGCAGCGCAGTGTGCTCATTGAGGATAGCCCATTGGTCGGTGTCTGTAATTTTAAAGCAACACTATCATACAAAAACTTGTAAAAACTTAATTCAAAAATTAAAAATTTATTACTTACAGGCTTTCTTAGCATGCGCCGTGGCTCTGCTCGCTATTGCAGCTCCAATTAGTAGAGCAGAACCTCCGGTTCCCTCTTCCTTCGCTGGCTCCTATGGGGCTCCACTCCCGACTAGTAACTCCGGTTCCTCTCAGTACGGTGCTCCCCTTGGGGGTGGCTTCGGTGGGGCCAGTCCATCCGCGGGCTACAATGCCCCTTCCAGCAACTACCAGAGCCCCAGTCCATCCAGCAACTATGGAGCACCAGCCAGTCAAAACAACCAACCCCAGGGGGGCTATCAGCAACCCCAACAACAGCAAAGACCCAATAACCAATACCAGCCTCAACAGGGCTACAATAATGGGCCACAAAATAATAACCAACAACAAAGTGGATACAACAATGGACCTCAACAGGCCCAACCCAATCAAGGCTATGGACAAAATTCGGGACAGGCCGCTGCTCCAGGCTACAACAATAACAACAACAACAACAATGGTGGTGGTGGAAACTGTGGCGATCACGCATGCGGGGTAAGATTTCATTCTTGTCATCTTCCAGGGTTCATAGCAGTATAGACAGCAAGTGTCATTTATAGACACAGATAATTATAGCAGATCAACAAAAACGGCAGACAGAGCAGTAGACAACAATGTAGTGCACTAATATTGCAATTGCAGTGCATTACTCGGGATTTCTTTTATTATTTTTGACGGCTGAATACTGCAATTGCATCAAAGTTTATTTTTAATTCCCAAATCCCTTTTAAGTTAGCTCACATTCCACAGTCAGTTTTGAAGAGGCCGCAAAGAAAAAAAGTAGAACGAAATCATTTTAACAGAAGGAGAACAATGCGTACTTGAACGTTCCTATGTAAATCAAGGCGCGATTCAAAAATAATAAATAATATAAAAAATAGGAGCATCTGCTGCACTTAAAAGTACACTATTGCATGACATCACATTGAAATTGAAAGGAAAAGAAGGCTTAATTCAGAAGTTGAGGCTATAGATATACATATATAGGATATATAGTACATCATTTTGGTCATCCTTTTTATTTATATAGTAAAGCTTAGCTCAGTGAGCGGAACATGACGTCCTAAACCAATTATTTATGGTGATTAGGCCTTCTTGTGTGAAATAGTGGGAGTTTTTCAAGATACACTTTGGCGTGCAGTAGCTTCACTTATGGCCACTAATATAGTAAAATAGCCATTATCATGCTCTATACCCCGCCATAATACCTGTCATAATATAAAGAATAATATTTATTATTATTACAAGCAGTAGAAGCCCCCACGACCGCAAGCCACAGTATAGGCAGGTACTGAACTGTGCCACAAGTATCATGCCAACCAGCAAAGATGCAGGCAGCGCAGTACAAAAAAAAATATGACACGAACAAAAGTAATCACACATCTTTTGTACGATAGACGATAGTGCTTGAACTTTTTATGGGATTGCAGCATAACGTTTTTTTTTGTTCTGACTTCTTTTACTCTTCTTACGTAAAAAAAACATTTAAGTAGGCAGAGACTTACGATTATCAGGAGATTTAAGCACCGATGCACTTTTATACTTCATTGTACTTCTTTCACTTCGTTTTTTTTTGGTAGGCTGACATTTTATCACACGGCAATTTTGTAGTTAATTGTAATCTTCAACATTTTTGAGGACAGCTTAAAAGTTCTCAAGATGATTCTCTTCAGGGATGATATGCGGGATATAACATCTACTTGTAAGTAGTTATTTCTGCTGAGATGAACCTGAAGAATTAAAAGAGGATTACAAAGTATGAAATTAAATGCAGTAATTATCCCTTCCATTACGAATTACACATTCTAAGTTATTCCAGATGCACTGTTAAGGCAGGGACATTGTTCATTTAAACTAGTGCAAGGGTATACTAATGTACGAATTAATTTAAAAGGCCAACAAACGCGTGCAGATACACCAAATTACACATTTTCAACAAACAAATAATATATTTTAGGAGCAACCCATGCCATACAACTTCGCCTATGCCGTTAAGGACAACTACGGTAACGATTACAACCGTCAAGAAGACAGCGATGGAAACGGTGCCGTGAACGGTCAATACCGTGTCCTCCTCCCCGACGGCCGCACCCAAATCGTCAAGTACACCGCTGACTGGAAGAACGGATTCAATGCTGAAGTCACTTATGAAGGTGAGGCTCGCTTCCCAGAACCCCAATCCCAATCCCAAAACGGTGGACAGTACGGTGCTCCAGTCAACGGCGGTGGTAACAACAACAACAATGGTGGTGCCAACGGAAACTACGGAGTTCCATCCAACAACCAAGGACCACAAGGCCCATCTGCCAACTACGGTGCCCCTAGCTCAGCTCCTCAGGCCCCAGCTCCAGCTGGTAACTACGGTGCCCCATCCGGTTCCTATGGCGCCCCTGCTGGAAACAACAATAACAACAACAACAACCGCCCTAGTCAAAACTACGGAGCCCCAAGCCCATCATCTTCCTACGGTTCCCCAGCACCCGCCTTCCCCACCGCACCCATTAGCAGCAACTACGGCTCACCCAGCGCCGCCAGCCCATCCAGTTCCTATGGCAGCCCAAGCGCTGGCAGTGTTTTCGGAGGCGCCGGTCCATCAGCCGCTTCCCCATCCCGCGGTTACCCATCCAACTCATACGGCGCCCCAAGTGGTAACAACAGCCCCGCCCCCCTCCCCGCCCCATCCCCATCCAGAAACTATGGCGCTCCCAGCCCAAGCTCCAACTATGGTGCCCCAGCTCAAAGCTCAAGCTACGGTGCCCCAGCTGGAAACCAAGGAGGTTTCGGCGGTAACCAAGGAGGCTACTCAGGCCAACAGCAACAACAACAGGGTGGCTACAACGGCAACCAAGGAGGACAGGGCCCCCAACAAGGCTACCAACAGCCCGGTTCAAACTATGGTGCCCCCCAACAGCAGCAGAGCGGCGGAGCTCGGTACGGACGCAGCAGCGGGAAGGAGACTGGCTTCGGTGCCCGACTCGTCCGACGAGCTCGTCAAGTTGAGTCCATCTTGGGTTGAGGTACTGTAATTAAACACACAAAATCTAATTTAAAATAACTCGACCTTTTACTCAGATTTAACGAACCGTAAAATTCATGATAAAAGTCGAACGTTAAAAATTGACCTGGAAACACAATAACCTGACTGTAAACAATTTATAATGTAACGTCAATGAAAAACACCATTTTTTTTATTATTATTAAGTATATTTTATTATTTTTATTATTTTTTTATACTGCGAAGAAAAGAAAAATATAACCATTATATAATTATTAGTTACTTACAAACCATCTGCCATGCCAAATTTTCACACGGTTGTTGTAGAGTCTTCGAGTCTTCGTCTACCTACGTTATGTCATATGTATCTACTTCTCTCCTTCTTTTTTAATTTCTATTTTTTGAGCCTGTCTTCCTTCAGAGTTGAGAGTAATAAGTAGTAAGCCTTCCCTTGTCTGTCGAATGCACTATTAAATGTATCCATTATTTCTGTCGATATGAATTAATAGTTAAATAATTATATATCCTTTTTACCTGAAATTCGTCTGTGATCTTCTTCCACGTCTTTCTTTTAATTTTTTCTTCTACTTCTTGTTTTGTTGCTTCCATTTTACCTTTAACTGTTAACTATTTCACACACCCTTCATCGTCCAGCCTTGAAACAGATTTCTTGGTTTGGTAGTTCACGTTTGTGATCTAATGAGCCATGAATGAACCGTTGACCGTTTCACGAACTGTTTCTTTTATTTTTACTGTCAACTGTTGACTGTTTCTTGTAAGTTCTGCCGCTACCCCTTATTTTCCCTTCGTCAACTTCAGTTGTCGTTGTCAGTCTTGATCACTTTAAGCTTTAACTTCACTTGACCTAATAATTCCTTGATGACCTTTTATATTCTTTCTTTTTTATCTAATAATTCTGTGTCGTGTCAATTCCGGTCCGGTTGTGCATCGACATTGAGATCGAGAATCGAGTTGGCAGTTGAGCAGTCAAAGCTCGTGATTACCGCTGGATTTCTGGTTCTGGTTGTGAGTTGAACTTTCTATGCAAAATAATGAGAATCTACTAATTTCCTAAAAAAAAGAAAAGTGCCAGTATTATTAAATATAGAATTATAACTTCATTTTTTAAAAACATCCTAGTTTTTCTATCCTTCACTACCAACTGACAATATTGCTCAATTATTTAACTCTATAAATACCTTCGCCTACTTAATTTTCGAGTTAAAAAATCGTTAAATGTCACATCGCCCAGTGTCCCTATTATTCCCAAAACTTCCTATGTATCAACTAATCGTGTTGTGGACTATCACCTTGTATACTATATTTTACTTTAAACTTGAATTATTGTCTTCATTTTTTTTAATACAAAACAAGAATCAACTAAATATTAATTACTTTCAACTATTTTATAAGTGTACGGCTTCAAAAACTACATACAACTATATAACGAACAAGCAATGGGTAAATGGTAAATCAATAGTTGATAGTAGATACAACTAACTAAGCAATAGATAGTTTTTGATCATTATTATTCTTCTATTGAGTCCGTTATCGTGTAATAATGCAATACCAATCAAATCGTTTATTGTTTGATGGGAATCAAAATAATAATATATATATTTTTTTTTGTGAAATTTTTAAACTTGAACCGAAATAGGGTATAAAAAAATAAGTGTATCATACATACAACATAGTACTGAATGTTCAGTGTTCAGTCCCATGTTAAAATGTTAAAACTGCTGTTAAAAATATGAGTTAAAAAATTTTGAAATTGTGTACATTATGTCAGCTGGTTAGAGTTACAGTTACAGCCGAGCCAGATTGTTTGTAAATCTATTATTTTTTGTTGTTGTAAGCATACTTACAATAATGACTAGATTTTAATCTTTATATTTTCCACATGAGAACAATGCAAGTAAGTATGATTATGATTATTAAATGATGATGATTCAAGGTACACAATTTTTATTGAAAAGTTTCTAAGCCTATTAACTCTGTATGTATAATACTCTATTTACTATTTCATTGTTTATTGTGTATTCTGATTCTGATTATTATTACGTTATGCTATATTTCTATAGGTTTTTTAATTTTCTCTAATGAAAAATGACAATGACAGCGATATATGTATGTTCTCATTTACACAAGCAAATTATTTTGTTACATTAACTTCTTCTAAATTTTTTGACTTTAGTCTGTGAAAGTGTACGGATTCTACTCAAATGTGTGATAACGGATGGTCGAATCCGTTACCGTTTTATAATTGTAATATTATTTTGATCAATACTACGGATAACGGATGTGTTATTACCATAAGGAAAAAAATGATGATGATATGATTGTACCTTACACATATGTACGTACCTCTATAGTGATACTATATCTAATTATTACCTAAAATATAATTATTACACGCATGAAAAGAAAATGAATAAAAAAAATTATATTTTTACACATTAATCCATACGACTATCGTCTTTCCTTATTTCATTTTTCCTTATAGTCATCCATACTACAATTTATTTATAATTTATAATGTTGAATTAAATCTGTGGAGTGCGCAGTGCATTGAATTTCCTTTTACATCCTTTTCTTTTGTAATGTGGTACTTTAGGTTAAGGATATATTAAATTACTAATTAAAGGGTATCATATTTCTATAGCAAGAAGGTACATTTTATCAATCCACAGTACAGTAGTAATGTGTGATAGTAGCATGTGAAAGGTGTCAAGTGAAAAAAAGTGAAAGGACGCACGCAAGCCACACCAGCCGTTTGTTAGTTCTTTCAAACATCGATCGAGCCTTTACAGCCACGAGGCCGAGGGAGGCTCGAATCTTCACAGGATGCCTTTTAATCAGCTGGTGAGCTAATATTTTGACACTTTTTCATTTCGCCGTGTACAAAACACTGTCATAATCATAATGCGATGGCTGAAGTGCCAAAGGAAAGGGAAAGATCACAGAACACAAAACAGAATGAGACTCCATTGAATTTTTAAATGTATTTGTGTGTAAAGTTGTAAAGTGTAAAGAAAATTCCAACGGAAATAAGAAAGTAGACGATCTTTGGATGCGCTCAAGCTTTACATCTTTACACCTTTACACCTTTGCATCCTGACAGATTGCATCTTTTCCCCTCTCTTTAGTGTGATGCAACTAAAATTCAATTTGCATTTATTTTGACAGATTTTTGAAATGGGTAGCATAGCATCATTATCACGTTTTGCCCTTTTTCAAAGTGTGTTATTAGTTTCGCTCGTTAGTCGACCCAGTGCAGTGTACAGATTATTTCCTATTACTACCATAAGTTTTTACACACAATTACCTACGAAATACGTGTCATACAGTGTTAATGAATCGGTCTATTACCTAAATGGCTAAATACTCTACTTGATTTGATTTGAGTTTATTGGACTGTAATGCTTTTTTGTATGTAATGAGTGTTTTATAACTGTGCGACAGGCATTAAAAAACTTAATAAGTGTGTGCACTACTACCTACTGCCTGTTCACTGTGCAATGAATGATTTTTGTTAGCTGCACTGGACTGCACTGTCAACAGAAGCGATAAAATAATCGCAATAAATTACTAAGGATAAATAAGTGGCCGTAACTAAGGTGGAAATGTCAACGCTCTTTACAGTTGTTGCGGACGTAAAGACATGATTTCAACAAAACAAATTCACTCATTGACACACCGTAAAAGAGCTTAAGAGCTCTGCACTGCAATAACAATCATAAAAATGTGTGTGCAGTAATAAACACAACCAACAGTACCTACGAATTAATAACTGTTGACTGGATTTTCCAAGTAGAAGTAGGTAGTAATTAAAGTGCATTTGTGCAAATGCATTTTTTCATGTTTAGTATGCAAAACTACATCCTTCTATGTACATTCTGACAATGGCTCTGGCTCTGGCTGTTGGTAATTTAGCAATCAACCTTATTTCTACCTCTCGTGTAGTACCTATGTGTGTATACATATTAGTACAATTTTACAAAAAAAAAAACGAGCTTTGTTTTCCATGTTGCAATAAGAACAAAGACAATTATTGCTAAGAGTCAAATGTCAAGTGTCAATAGTTTATCAGCTCATTTACGCCTACAATACAATATAACATATAGTGTCTATATAGTGAAGCGCCTGTACCTATACCTATAATAATAAAATATGTAAAAATATGAATTTATGAAAATTTAAAATCCTTGATGATGGGCGTTTATAGACTTTGAATTTGACTGCAAAAATTCTATGAGAATTTCCCACGACAGGAACGGATCATTAGATTAATACAACTGCAACAATCATCACAGGGCTCATTATACAAAAAGTGGCAATGTGCTCTTCTAAGTTTTAACGTACTGTAGGCCATAGACTTCATAGTTATGCAACGTGGCAATGACAATTTTAATTAATTTAAAAGTTGTTATAATTTAAAAATGTATCCTGGCTGCTTAGACTACCGACTACAGACATTCCATTTATTTAACAGTGACAAAATTGCAATCATAAAGTAATCCCAGTTATAACAATTGCATAATCAGATGGATAACTGAGGTAAAAAAAAATTACCGGTGGTGGTGCATCAAAACATGTGTGTGTGTGTGGTTCTGCTTCTGCAGTCATTACAGTCATTGTCTTTGTCATTGATGTTCTGTCTACTGTCTGTGATGACTGGCCTTGGTTACAGTTGGGCTGATTCGTAACCAACGTAACGTAGAATAAAAATATGTCACTACCTATCTACATACATATATGCGCATTACTGAGCAATTTATTTCGTACCATTTTTATTCTCTACTTGGAGGCCTAATTGCCTACCATTAGGTATTTTAAATTGGTCTAACTACATACATATGTACCTACATAAAGAATGCTTGACTTATAACTTTTTGCACGATAGCGTCCGTTCCTACAAATAGCTTCCTTTTCATTTTCAATATAATTTTCGTTCCAATTTTAATAATTCAATTTTCCTTCTTTGAGGTTTTTGCGGCTGGGGCTCAAAGTACATATACACACACACATTATTGTGCAATAATCAAAATCTTCATAGAGATTGTATCCGTAAGTGTAGTAGGGTTGAACAGGTGTGTTGCAACTTCCTTTTGAAAGACGCATCTTTATTTGAATGAATTCTTTTTGAGGAAAATTGTGTGTACATACTAGCAGAGAAGATGAAGATGACAAACCACAATCAACAATGGGAGTGATGAGTATATTATTATATATATTTTAGGGAGCTCTCTGGGCTCAGAATAATAATGTGTGAAAATCAAATTCTGAGGGATTTATTAGAGGCAGGGATTTTATGGAGCTCATGGAAGGAGCTATAGCTATATAAAGCTATATAGCTATATAGCTATAGGCACTAACTATATAGTAAACCTCAAACCAAATCAAAGCAATAAGCATTAAAGCCTTAAACCTAGCCACAGCCATAGTACAGTACAAGATGAAGATGAAGATGCTATGCTCATACGTATAACAATAACTACATAGTAATAACAACGTCAACCACAAGAGAACCGCATGCAGTCTGTAGATAGGTACTTATGGCTAATAAAAAATAATAAAAAATAATACAAACTAATAAGAAATAAAATGCTACAAGTCTACAAAAATCCCTCGCAATTACATCACATCAAAGGCTATATAGCCTAGCAATCCATGTACATATCGTCTGTGTAAATGCAGTTTGTCCCAAGTCCAGTCTCAGCTTAATTTCAATATGTCCCAAGTCCACATAATGATATTTTCCTATTTTGAAAAAGTGTCATTTACTAGTTTTGACCGTTTTGAAAAAGTGTCATTTACTAGTTTTGACTGTTTTGAAAAAG
>JAQFZC010002202.1:0-24333 GCA_034695205.1 Dicyrtoma fusca | reverse complement strand
ACTTTAACTTTAGCTTTTCAAATTTCAATTGCGAAAGCTAAAGCTAAACCTAGATTTGCGTTTGCCCAACCTCGCTATTATAAGAGTCAATGTTGTATATACTGAATGGATGGAAGTTATTATTATTTTCTGACCAGCAGAAATTAATGTTGCAGTGAATTAATGAATAAGCGACGAATCCTAAAACAATAATAATTACTTTAAAAGTACCTCATTTAGTGTATTCCCCAAGTCTCATAGCAAACATTACGGTTTATATTTCATTTTCTTACTTTACTAGGTACTAATAAATAATTAGTATTTCAAATCACAATATTTAGTGTCAGTTTATGCTAGCTAATTTCTGCATACCAGTACCTATTAATTAATGTAAACTATAGATTCTTTAATCCAGCATTTGACCTTAAAGAAAGCAGGCTAGAAAAATATTAGTAGGTCTGTATAGTATATAAATAGAGACATATGAAGGTGGACCAACATGCTTGGAATAGAGTTGGATAAGAATGTTTGTAGAATATAAATGGCATGCACATACTTTGTGTCAAACGGCAAACTAGATAACTGAAGTACCCTTGTGTATGTACCTATGTTATTTTACGGGCCTTGTACAAAATCTGTGCATTTATCTATTCATTGCGGAGCCGATGCGGTTGTTATTCGAAAATGAGGCACGCTTATAAAAAAAAGTTGATATTTATCTCGTCAAAGATGGGTAAATTAAAATCCATAAATTACATTCTTTCAAAAGAGAACTATAAACTTCTTACATACTTTATTTCTTGCAAAAAACCTTTACTTATGTCTTATTTTTCAAAAAGTTTCATACATTTTCCCCTACTTTTTAAAGATTCGATCGTTTATTTTAGTCCACTGAAATAACATGAATTACATGAAGATTATTCTTAACCTGGGACAATAATTTTGAAAAATTTGAGAAACCGAAAAATAGAGAATAATACAATATAGTTTGAATACAAAGCATCCAAATTGTTTTTGGCCAAAATGAAATACTCGATAAAAATACGAGTGTTTGACACTTGCTTATCTGTAAGTAAATATTTTACACAACAATGTATGAAAGGAGGAAATTAATTTCCCCGCACGTTTTTATTTTACCTTACTTTACCCTCCCTCACTTGTTATCCTCCATATCTCACTTTGTGTGATAAAACCTTTACCATGCATATTTTGTATAAGCTGATTTTGTATACATGCGCCCATCTTTGATCTCGATGCTATGTCTATGACCAGTGATAGCACTGATAGCAGTCAATCAGTCAATCCAGCATGAGTGGCATGACTAGACAATAGATAACGTTTGTAAGTCATTTCAAGTCTAATAGTGATAAATTAGACTTATTTAAAATAGTTGATGATGAAGACGAAAAATATTTGGCTCCTAAGCACTTAAGAGCGTTAATATATATATATATGTAATATTATATTTATAATAATATATATATATATAATATATTTGTGATTTTCTCATTTAATTAGACAACGATATCTAAAGATATGTACATAGTCCTTACAGCACTAGTATATCTAATATAGTTTACCTACTTGCTTTTTGAACTCAGTGCTAAGGAAGACATCAAATCGTAGGGATTTTGATTAAAGAAGCAAAACCAAGGGGCAATTACAGATGAAAAATAAAAATAAAAAAGTTGAAGTCTTCCTATTTGAATTCTGCCTCGCACCATACTAAAGACCTATTTAAAAACTACAAACAACAACAATTAGGTTTCAATTTCAATTTCAACATTTTATGAGCTCCGAGAATTTATACAACTGTAAGCATACCATTTATCAACGAATCAATAATGTTCAAAATATATTCCATAGTGAAGATGAATCTTATCTTATCTACAAACGCAAACGCAGGGTAATATGTTTTTAAAAAATACCTAGAACTCACAACATCTGGATCCGGGGAATTTAAAGGAGAAATAAGTATGATGCACAACTATTATGCATTTATGTGGCACATAGAACATAGAATGATTATTGTAAAAATTATTATCTCTTTTAGTGTGTGAAGTGAAGGCAGGGTAAAAAAGTATCGGAGAATCGGAACTTCGGATTCGGATGGGGATGCGTTTGAGAAAAATATTTAAAAAAAAAAAGAATTGCCGTGGAAGATGCAAGTGCGTCGGTGGGAGCATCTTTTGTTGAAGACGAATAAGAATTGAAGCAGACGAAAGGACGAAAGAACTTTGTGGATTTCCTTTTTCTATGGACTCTCTGCCTTTTGCGTCTCGGATCTCTCTCCGTATGTACCAGTCTGAAGATACGGTCCATATAAACTAAGGCAGTCCCGGTTACTAGTAGTACACTATAGGTCTCCTCATAATTGAATGTTTTTTTACTGTGGATATGCCGTGACAGAGTCTGTCTGTGTACTCGTATGCTGAAATGTGACCGTGGCTGAAGAGTATTAATGCAGACGGGATGACGCAGAAGGGAAAAAGCACATCGCACTCCGACTCCACCAACACGAGCTGACATCAATTGCATCTTTGGCGGCTAAGTGCAAGATCTGTCCGTGTGCAAGTGTTGAGTTTGAGTGTTAAAATTTCCTAAACGTTCTTGTCAAGTCAATTAATTCATGTAATTTGCACATTTGAAACATTTCAAGACAGAACACGTTAACAGAATCATAGGTGTAGTGGTAGGATTTCCACCGTGAGAAATAAATATCATGGATAAGTGCTTGTCAAAATCCTTACATTTAAAAAGAGTCCGCTGTCTAGATAGGATATTTTGAATTAATAACAAAGACTAGTGCGAGTCAGCCAGAGCCAGTCATAGCATAAGCAAGCAAATAATAAGTAAAGATGCTGATAGCTAACGAGACGAAAACGAATCAGTGAATCAGACTCATCGTGAGTAGATTCCATTCATTCACAATGTTGAATTACGACGCCAACTCTTAATCTCCAATTTCCCGAAAATGAATCTGCATCTTTCGTTTTCTGTGTCGACTATAATTTGTTCTGGGTCACGTTGCTAGTGTCATCGAAGAGGGGAAGAGGAGCACAATGGTTCACAGATGTTGTATATCATCCTGTAAGATGAATGTGAGGGTGGCAGAAGCCAAAGGTCTGTCATACCATTGTTTCCCCCTTAAAGATCCGCATCGGGAAAAGTGGATACAAGCTATACTTCCTCATGTCGACAGACCAGAGTCTTTTAAGATTGTTCAGGGCTACACACGTGTTTGTTCAAGACATTTTAGAATCAAGGAGTACTCCATGGATTCTAAAAAACGTGCTCGGCTTAATTCCAGTAAGTATGAGTCGTCTTTAGTTTTTTTTAAGTATCATGTATTATGAAGTTGCATGGGAAATTGGAGGAGTGGAACTTGCATTTTTTATGGGTGTTTCGCAAGGTAATTTAAAGTGGAGTAGATATTTGGTAGGTGTTTCTCACCTTCAACATTGGTTGTTATCTGGTGGTCACAGGTTGATCACTTAATACTGTATAGTAGTCACAACACTAGGTTGTAAGTGGTACTTGCTGTTTCAAAGAAATAAAGTTGTAATATGGTAAGAACAAGACATTTAACATTTTTTGTATTATTTTTAATTAATTTTAGGCGCTGTTCCGTCGGTATTTCCTCGGAAAAATGCTCCTCTGGTTGTTCAAAGCCCGATAGAAGCAGCTAAGTCTCAAATTGTGAATAAAGTAAAAAATGCTTCAATAGTTGTCACGAATTCTGGGACATCTGAGGATCAGCTTGAAAAGACCACAACGAATGTGCAGTCAGTTCAAATCAAAGACGATTCTTGTGAAAAAAATCTCCTCGTCGAATCAGCAACGTCATCGAATGACCAAATGATTCTTAATCTATTGAATTCGGTGTCCGTGGAAGCTGTCTGTGGCTTAATTGAACAAGCGGATGGTGCTCAGTCACAGCCTGACGAAGCCAATTCGGATGTTAGTAATGATGATAAGCAAGATCAGACGAAGCGGAAACGGCGAAAATGGAATCGCACGGCATTTGCGAGGAATTCGAAGAGTAAACAAAAGAAAGCTTCAAGTTCTTTAAGTGGAGTTCTTGATGAGTCTGCACTTGACGAGGATACTTTGGGAGATATGAGTCTGTCTACATTTCTCGACCTGACCCGCTCTAACTCATTGGATTTGGAGTCTGAGCTTACTGTTAACAACAATGACCGTAGTTTAGGCTTAAATGTTATACCCCGAGGAAATCGTGTGAATCGAAGTTCACTTTCGTGCCTACCTGTCAGTGACTCGATTCAAGTGGAAGACTTAAATTTAGTGTCGATAGAAGAGCAGGAACTTTTACAAAGTATTCAGGCAGTATCTCTTGACTGCGGTGAAGCCGATATGAACCTAAATTTAAAGAACATTCATATTGGTTCAACTGAATTGGAGTCAGCTGAAAATTTGACATCTCAGTTACTCAGCGCACCAGCTCAAAAATCGCTTCTTGAAAACCCAATTCTTCTTGAAGATGCTCTGATTAGTTCTGCCAGTGAAATGAGCTTACAGTCATCTAAACAAAGACATTATAAAGTGGCTGCTAATAGTTTACCCCCAACAACTTCAATGAGAACACCATCTGCATCTGAAATCGAAAAATTGGCCCGCGATTTAAGGTCATCGCTTTTAACGAGCTCAATTGATTTAAATTTGGATGTGGACGAATTAAGACTTCCAGTGGGAGAATTTTCGAATCATACACCCATTATTGGCCTACCTGAAAATTTGCTAATTTCTAAAACTAAAGTTTTGGACAAAGACCTTAAAGCTTGTAAGTTATTTCACCAATCTTACTTACCTATTCTTCTTCTTCACGCATATTCCTTTTGTTGTAGCCTGAGTTAATGTATAATATCTAACTACTATTTGAATTTATTTGTTTATTTAGGCAGAGATGATGCTGCTATTCGGGACCAGGCTTCAGCGCCGAAGCAGTCGAATAAATCTGCTAGTAAAAAAGGAACAGTCCCAAGGAAGAAATTGGTTGGAATCACCAAGAAGCCTAAAAACAGTGATAAATATTTTGGAAAGTTTTCAGTGGAAAGATTTTGTGATTCCGACAAGGATATTGAGTATTACACTGGTTTTCCCACCTATTCTCATTTTGAAGCATTCTTTAACTCATTGGAAAGCCATGTAGAAAAACTAAAAGTGACCGACATAATGCATGGTGTCGCGGATTTAATTCGAAATCAACAGCAACTAGAAACACAAACGCCTAATGGAAGTCTATCTAAGGAAGAACACGGTACGGCTAGTCGTGATGCAGCCGATGAGCAAAAGCGACGACCCATCACTGGACGATCGTTATCTCGTATAGATGAACTATTTATGACCTTAGTGAGGCTTAAACGACGTCTTCCAGAAAAAGTTCTGGGTCATATGTTTTACGTTTCTCAACCAACCGTTTCTCGAATCATTCGAGCTTGGACTGTGCTCCTTTCTAAACTATTAGAACCCATACCGTCCACGTGTGAAACCAGTACCCTACCTGACGGTCCCAAATCGCGTCAGTCAAGTTCAAAAACAAATGGAGAGCACAATTATTTTACTAACAAAGGCATTTATATTCCAGATTCTTTTCGGCAACTATTTCTTTCGGACGTGGCTGTGGCAATTATTTCAAGTGCCCATAACCCTAGACTTAGCTCATCCAATTCAACTGTTGGAAATGGCAATGCGAAAATATTGGTGAACAATAATAACGAAGAACCTAGCATCAATAACCCCGCTACGAATATCAATCGCCCTTACGCAGACAACTCAAGGAGTGTCTCTTCCTCAAATCGTTGCAACTGTAAGTACCCGTGTTCATGCACAACGACTGCAGCAGCCAGTACAGCAGACGACTGTAGGGTATCCTTCCCCGAATCGAGCATCGTAAGTCCATGCGGTGAAGTTGAGATTGATAGTAATGATTTTTATCATTGGGGTTTACTTGTCAACGAGTAATGTATAAAATTGTTTTGCTCCGTGTTCATAGATTTTAGTTTTCTTTTCCGCAGAACGATGTCGTATTTAATCTAATTTGCAAAAGTTTACTGGATACTTTTTACATTTTTTTTCTTATTTATAGAACATGGACAAATTCAGTTGTATTAGCTGGTAAATATTGAGCTCGGCATTATGTGTTGAGCTTCAAATAAAATACATAGTTGCAGGTTTTGTCATTACAGTAACTACTATTATTACTAAAGCGTTTCAGACATTATAATTTTTTATCCATGTATCAAATTACACCGTTTAATTTTTAAACCCAGGTTCTCAAAATGTAATACTTTATTGTTTACGTCAGTAGTTAAGGTATTAATTTTAACCGTATTTTAATTTAATGCCCTGGTAAAAGTTATGATACGGAACACGAAGTAAAAAATACTCGTAGCCTCTTGCTCTCAGAGGAGTTTGTTACATAGGAATGCATATGTATAAAAATGAAACTACTATTTTTCTTCAAATGTTTTGATTTCGGTTAAAATTAGTATGTTATAATGTAGTATTCGAACAGAACAAACGATGTAGTTATGGTCGGCAATGCCGGTCTGACGGTATAAATTGTAATGATTACAACCTATATCTGTACATGCCTGTGATCGTAAAAATATTTTTTAAATTCTTGTAAATTCAAACCAACAAAGAAAATACAAGTTTCTGCCGTAAATATACATAAATGTAGTTATCTATATAGAAATTACTAACGTGTAAATTGGATGTATTTTCAACTAGAGTGTATTTCTAGTTACCACTCGTAAATATTTTTAGATTGTTTTTTACGCTTCGTTAGAGTACCCCTCGTAGTATCCCTACCGCATAATTGTTTATAATATAATATAGTTTTTTTCCGAACTAGCACTGAGGAATATTCCTTTTGAAGGTGAACAGTGAAAGCATGCATCCAAACGTGGGCTACTAGATGTACTGTCACAGCGACAGCGAGTAAGCACCTTGGAAAATTAGTTGCCTATACCGTAGATAATGGTAACACCCATGTAGTTTTAGTTTAGTAGTATAATTTAGGATTCACAGAATCTCTACGCTTATTTTTAAAAAATATTTTGAAAATCATAATACGTACTGTTACAGGAAACCACAAGCCGTGGTTTATTCGTTCTTTAAACTACATATTAGTAAGTGTCGGACAAATAATCTTGGGAGTAGTTGTAGCATTAGTATTCTAAAAAACTGACGTAAAACGACTAATCTGATGCGGTTACAAGTAAGTTACTGGTTGTACAAGCTGATTTATACCGGATAGTTAGTTTACATGTATCTGTAAATATGTAGCTCGTATAGTCTTCATATGTAGGCAATCAATCGAAGTCAGCAAAACAAAGCGAAAGCTGCTTAAACTTCTGCTGATAATATTTCTCAACTCGAATAATCGAACATAACAAATCTCTGATTATAATATTATACTTTTCTACTACATTTATCAACCTGTTCGATGCATACTTAATCGGGTTTTAAATAAACTTTAGAAGAAGTATCGGATGTATACGGCGAATGACTGGTTTTAAAGAGATGTTAAGTTTACATTGTTGTAATTCATGTGTGTTGAAGGACTTACTAAAATTACTAAAAACTACTAAAAAGAATTATCTGTGTACAGAATAAAGTGTATTCATGAAATGATTTTGTCAGAGTTAAATATCTATGTACATTAAAATTATATGCTGTTGCCATTTACTGCAACCTAAACATCTATTAGGTTTCAAAACACTTTGTTCGAATTTATTTGGAAAAAATAAAATGTATTCGGAATTAAAGTACGAAAACAATGGTTTATTGCAATACAGATACACGAAACACCCATTATTATTAACGTATTATTCTCATCACCACTACTCACTACTTACCATACCGTACCAATCACGTAAATAAATTTCTACATAATTGCATGACTTGTTTCCTTTGGGCATGGTCTTTGTGGAAGTACCTAGCTTCAAATGAAAATTTCAAAAATCCCTGGCATTTATGTCTATGAGAGAAATTGGCTCAAATGTCAAATGTATTTGTAAAATTCTAATTAACAGGGAACTAACTTTCACAGTTGGCAGTAAACCGTTTACATTTCCCCTAAATCCATGGAAGATTGTTGGAATTCTAAAACCACTGATACAGTCCATCGCATCGGCACGACATTCTTTCTAACTTACAAAAATGCTGCTAAATAATTCTGTGTATGTAAGTACCTACTTAGGTATTAGAATTTTAAAATTCAGACGGAGTAGGTTGCAGGGAAGCTTACATATTTAGCTCTAACGCGTTGTTTCTTTTAACAACAGACACCAGCTATCCATATAGTTTTTTATTACAATTTCTTGCAAAATTTATATGCCAAGATTGGGATTGGGACATTTACACTATGTACGTTACCTTGTTTGCCGTGTCTTCCTTCTTGCACAGTATTATACATAATATATGTTCTTCACAGAATACATATGTATTAAGGGGAACTGGTGCTACTACTTGTAGATATATAATAAATTATAGACTACTGCCTACTACTCGTTAATGTAGTTGCTCTTATCTATTGTTTCTTGTTTTCCCAAAGAACCAAGGGGAAGTATATCATTAGCAGTACAACTAATTATTATGCTGCAGTGTCTAGTCTTAAACCTACTGACGCTGTGAGATTAAGTTGAGCATGTAACTGCGGAGTGTGCAGTGGATGAGGCAAAAATAACAAAACAGAACTAAAATCTAAGCTTAGCAATGTAAATTGAAACTCATAATAATTATCTTGTCATAGAACCATGAAATTGCTAAACAGTGTATTTCAAGCAGAAAATGTTTTAGTTTCTACTTCTGTGACTCCGTCCATTCGGCATTCCTCTCCCACTTCTACTGACTTTGCTTACCTCTACTCCACTACTCATACGCTCCGTTTCTATTAACACTTTCAGCTAGAAAATCTTTTACGTTTTGTTTTATTATAGGTGTATCACTTCACGGATCAGGATCGAATAATATTTCCTTATTACATACTATCATAATCCACCCAATCATTCTTTGAAATGTTAACTCAATACGAAAGTAAATCCACCTTTGTTAAAACGTATACGCACGCTGCATTGCATTTTTATGACTGACAATTAATGGAGTCGAACTGTCGAACAATCCATTGGAGCTAAACGTATATAGAAAATCGATATGGCCATCTGCATTTTTTGAGATGAAATGGAAACTGGAAGTGAGGTTGGAAGGTGATTTCAAAGCACACCGAGTTAGGCAGAATATGAAATTGAAAAATACTCACTGTGAGCAAGGGTGAGGTGATTCATTTAAAGAATTCCAATTATTGCGTAGAATCGTGTGTAACGATGTAATATTAGAATAAAAACTGGATTGTACTGTGCGAAGCAACAAGCCCATCTGTCAATGTGTCGGTCAATGGGTATCGCATGAGCGTGGTAAAACGCACGTGGAAAAATATGGAATATTTATAAGCCACTTCAACGCACGTTTTCCTGTTAACTAAGGGAATATCGTGGAATCAATATCAGCTTTAATAAGCCGAACGTGTGCATTAATTTTTGTTATATAATTTATTATAACTAATTTTTAACTTCATCAAGTCATGCCTTTACCCTCACTTAGTTTGGAATACTACATAAAGTCCACTACCACACTCTAAGTAAGGGAAGGTAATCAGTAATCAGTTAGAGCATTGCATCAGTGGGCATGGAATCAACACAATACAATGAAGACGCAAACCGCATTTTTAGCCAGAGAATCATTTGAGGACTTTCCGTCAGATTAAACTACCTACATCCATACGCACTGTCAAACTTAAACATGAGTAATGGTGAATGGTTTTAAAGTTAATTTGGCTAAAACTTATTCGTATCGCCACATTTTCGTTTCAGTAAATGGATGCGCAGCTTTGATCCAAAAAGCACTTCTTATCATTGCATTGTGTAAGAAATTTCCTACTGTCTCAGGAAGTACTAGTAGTACATTGAACAAAAAGGATTACTTGTAGTAATTTATTTCTCGTTTGTGGCAGTAATAAGGAATATCATGTAATTTCTGTAATGTGTTCCACAATTTCCGTATCTCTCCTCATAGCGACAGGTAGGAAGGATTCAGGACATGGGCACTGGGTATCAGAATGAGAATAATCAGGTTGATAGGTTGTTTCGTATCGCCAAAGTAGTGGTATTAACTTGTAACTTTTGTATTTTCTGAGTGTATGTGTTATAAAATAAAAATTCCAAAGCAAATAGTATGTCTTGAAAGAAGTTTTAGTTTAGCGACAGGAAAGGAGGAACTCAAGCTTTATGAGTAGCCGTATAGACATGTTCGTGAGTGGAAACATGTTGGAGCTGAGCTGTAGGTAAAGTGGTAAAAGTATTTACAACGGTTCTGTTGAGTTGCTGTGGTAAGTTTACAAGTACAGTACAGATGCACAAGTAGGGTACTAGTAAGTCTAAAAGTAGGTACTTTTTATTATTATACATTCATGGTTTCATACGGTATCATGGCATGCTAAAAGGATAGGAATAGGACACCATACTTAATACTTTGAACACATTAGATTATACATATACATTTGGACGATGGCAGTAGCCGTACAAGAGGCTCAGAGGCGCATTTCAACAGCCGCAATAAGTGACTCTGTGTATAGTCTAGGTTTATTATGTTAGCTTTAGCTTTTAGCTTTTAGTGGGGACGTAAAGTTGGACTTGTAGTAGTAAGTTGTTTGACGTAGCATATATATGAATGGCACCAGAGTTTTTTTTAATTTACTCTAGTACACGACACGCAGAACAGACTTGAGAGAGTTAAAGTGAGTCAGAGTCAGTCAGTAGATACTTCCTAATGCGTCTAAATGGCCAACAAAAAAAAACTTTGACGGGAAGTACAAGGAATCATGAATTCATGAGAAGATTTCCTTCCTCTTCTGCTATAGAGAAACAGAACCACAGAAGTAGAGACAACAGAAGCAGACATTTAGTATTGGCAGTAGACAGTAGACTCAGAAGTAGAGTGGATGTTTACAAATGGAACTTTGGAAGCTATCTTACTCATCTACTTTGATTTTGATTTTTGGAATTTGAATTCAAGTTTCAATCCAAACTCAGAATCTCAGAATCACAGTACAGTACTGTCCGGAGTCTGGGGACCAACAGCCGACTTGTTGTAACATTTATCAGCCCGCAACTGCCTAAAGTGTGAACAAGACTGCTAAAACTGTAGGAACTAGAAAGGAGATATAGATTTTGTAAGACAGCTAAGACATTTGCTACAAATCATCACATCAAACCAGAAGGAGCGCTTATTTACAAGTCACAAGGTAAATTTGTCACTATCACTATTTAAATGCGTAATGGGAATTCAACAGATGATTTCCTCACCGTACCTTTGACGTTTGGCTGTGTGTGTGTTGTGTGGGTGTTTGGCGTTTCTTTCATTGTGTAAGTAAATGCAGTTGTAAATAATTGTTGAGCAATGTCTTGTCTTCCCTGTAGTGTGAGTGATGTGTGGTGGTGTGGATGAGTGATGAGTGACTCTCTCTTGCCTACGTGCAATTTACCTTGCTTTTTATGCTCCATCACAGTTAAGTAACGTGTTATTTTTATTTACTATTTATCTTTGTAGTTTATATAAGTCAGAGAAAGAAGACATTTTGTTCATTTAAATCACGAGAAACTGTGATTTAGATGTCAAGCAATCACAGAACGAAACGGAACGGATTCCTGCTTTTTTTTTAGATTATGGTAAGCCTATATTTATTTTATATATGCATTTACGATTACAATTTGAAATTAGCATTTGACAGTTGAAATGTGTTGTTGGACAATTGCGTGGAATGTGAGTGTCAGATTAGTAGCTAATGTCAAGGACAGGGAAAAAGGATTGACCCGGCGGATGAAATGCGTTAATGCGTTTCGTATGACATGTGCCTTAAGTCTTGTTCCAACATATTGAATTATGACAGTAGATAGGGCACATGTATAAAATTCTAAATTTTAAAATTGTTCATATAATAATTTTGTTTAGCAACTCGTCTAATAGTAAGGAAGGATTCTATTTTATTACAGCCCATATTTTTATTTTTTAAATTTAGGTGTTGACTATCGTGGGTCGTGAAAAACCTTGCAGAGGAGAGTACAAGTTTTAGAAGTTACAAAGATACTCAAGAGACAGATCGGGATTCAGGCGATCAAAAAGACAAGAATAGAGAAATAAGTACAGATTTGAAGTACTTTATTGCTGGTGGAATGTGGAATTTATTTGAAACTACACAAGCTATCAAGAGTGTTGGAAACATTATGGATTTATCAGTGCAAACGCAAATAATAGGTGAAACGATAATAGTCGGCTGATACGAGTGAAGAAAAAGTAGGGAAGTGGAGTGAATAAATCGTGATTTGGAGTGCTACGGAGGAATACAAAATGTAAAGAAATAATGTTACACAAAGACATTTTCAGTTAGTTCATATGAATCAATTTGATTTAGTACATGCCCAGCTTATTGTCAAAAATAAAAGTATTTCGATTTTTTAACAAAGAGGTCTGACAACGAAGATATTCAATTTTGAACCAGCATTTTATTCTGAACTTTCAGTGATTATGATATTTGTACGTTATGCGTACATTTAAAGGAGAAAAAAAATTTATTGTGACGTAAGCTGAAACTACTTATATATTTTTTGAGGCTGAATACCTGTAATCACACGAGTAAATACCGACAGTATTCTAGTTTAACTGCTCCAAGTATATGTTGCTTACTTTGAATTTCATCAACATCGCGTCCGTTTTGCATCGTAGATAAAAATAAAATGTTGAGTACTGAATATGCAGGAATATAGATTTATTACTTTTGCTAAATGTTTACCTAGGATATTTATAATGTATTGATATTATTAAAGTGAAGAATCGATAGCCCAATAGTTCTGGTATTATTTCTTGTGTCTTGTGTAAACTTAAATGTTAAACTTATATAGTTTGCAGATGCCACATGAGTTTGCTCGCTTTGAGTAAATCAATTTTTGAGCTCAGCTATTCGTAATGTACGACGCTACAAATAACACTCCAATACAAAATACTCGTGTTTTTACATTTTTGTGTAACTTATGGTTCGCTTCCTTGAACATAAGTTTAGGAGATCGTTTATACTGAATCATTGCCACAACAAAACAAATTGGTTCGTCAATTTGTTATCGCTGTAAATAAAATATGTGTGAGTGCTATAGTTAAATACTGGTATAGTACATAATAATTACTTTCCACTGGTGTCGTCTGGCTTGGAATTTCCGTCAGAAGCAGAACGCAAAATAATACAACAATGTCACTTCAACTGCCAAAATTTAATAGCAAGAAAAACAGCTTGGAATTAGAAAGGGAAAATTTTGAAAAAGGACAAGTAAGTAGTACATTTTTGTTTTATTTGTAAGCCTGATTTTTTCATTCTTTAAATGAAACTATTTTAATAGTTAGGCTGTAATTACGTTGCTTTTAGAAATTTTAGAATACCGTTCAATGTTCTCTGTCAATGACCGATGAGACGTGACGCCCTTTAAGTTTTGTTGTTTAAAAGAAAGACAATAGAAGACTATTCTTGATCCCAATGATCCCTCCAACCTGATAAATTCAACTAGTTACTATAATTGAAGTAATGCATTATACTTAAACCTCCAGAAGCGAAACCTTTAGTGTGTGTATTTACTACAATGCGGACAAGTGCATAGTTTTTACTTGTCATTGTCATTTAAAACTTTGCCGGATCGAGCGAATATTCGACGAGTTGGATGAACGACTGTGGCCGATAAAATTAGAAGCTTCACCTCAATAGCGATAAAACTTGTATTTTCGGCGTAAACAGTATCAAGCTTTGAAAAATATGCTATATGATTAGGTATAAAATATATAATAATACATTATTTATTTTTATACATTCATTTTTTACTGCCAAATAAGTTTGAAAGTTCTCCAAACGGAAAGAGTATGGTGTCGTTAGTCCTATTACTTAAGTGGATGGATTTATCACAACTTATATAAGTACTTACTTACATCCTTGACTTGAAATTATAGTATTCCGTAAAATAATATTTGCCATTCGTAGCTTTTTGTTCTACTATAATGAGAACATCAAAAATGGGAAGCGCATTTAATACTTGATAAAATGATAAGATAAAGAGTTGAAGTTGTAGATGGATTTTAGCTGTTTCGCCGTTTGGCTTGTATTATCAGCTCGAGGACTAGAGATAATGTCCTGTTATATCCTTGTTTCATAGTTCATGCACTTAATTATCATGTCCAACATGATTATTTTTATAGCTTAGGTATATCGACGGATGATTATATGTAGTTCCCATCATTGTCCTATTTTGGATTTGAGTTATTCTACCTGTCGCCAAGTTGGCATTTGCGAGTTAACCTGTTTCCATCATTTCGTCAGAATATTCATTTTATAAATTTTTCCTCTACTCTAAATTTGTAAAATTAATTAAAACTATCCATTTGCGCTCAATTTATTTCAACCCTAAAAAGCAAACTATTCACAGGGATGATTAGTCCCAGTAGTACCCGGAATAGTAGTAATAGCACAAGGACATTTCCCAAGAAGCGTGAAGATGTTCCACCGATTTCCATGGTATAGTATTTAATTGAATGCGTGTGCTGACATTTTCATAATTTATTTTTTTGGTGTACCTTTCTGCCATTTTTGTTACAGATTGATAATCGTTCATCCTTAAAATATATGAAACCCTCTAATATGTATTACACAAAATACTGTAATGTTCTTCAAACTTTAGAACAATGTGACATTTTGGACATTAAATACAAAAATAGTATAAATCTGTATTTTGTTTATTTTCAGGCAACATGCTTGCAGAAGGCAATAAATACACAAGAGACAGCTGTGAAAGAGAAACATGTTCGAAGTAAGAATTTTGTAAATGTATACCATATAATAATTCTTACATGATAATATCAGTACTTACATATAATTGCTTAGAAGTATTTTCGATTCGCATTTTCGATCGAGCATTGGCTGACTGTGAGGTAACAAAGGTACACATAAAAGTGCTTGAATATTCTACTTAAAAAATACCTCTGAATTCTGAATACCTCATCAAGCGGTGAACTCATTCATTAAATTCAAAAGGTGATGTGAATTGAGAATATAAGATGGTGTTTGATTAAGACCCAGGAGCTGCATGTAGTGCGTACCTAGTAGATTATGGTATATATGTCTCAAAACAAAGACTGTTGTAATGGGTTTAAAATATAGTTTTTTTTTCTGCTGGGTTAAACACATTTCTTTCATGCCTGCTGCGTCACCTACAGCTTTGCGTGAAGCAAGATTAAAATGTGAAGGCACGTCTACATTTGACATTTGACAATTCCGTCACGGTTAGGAAATCGCTGTTTATGTGGAGAATCAGTGCAAACTCAAACTCATTTGAAAAGTAAATTCAAATAAACTCAGTTTGAAAACTGTGTTGTACTTACTGTAAACCTTAATGTTAAACAAATTAAATTAATCTCACCGCATACTTCCTATGTGTGCGTCGGTACATGTCATTGGAAGTTATTCTGTGTATCATTTGTATTTACTTTTTAATTAAAAGTTTAAATGGAAACTTAATAGTGTGGCGATGTATCGTGTAACTAACAAGTCTGCTTACTAGTTTTTTTTAATTATTATTAGCATGACAGTTCATGCTTCCATTATTCCCAGAAAGTAAACAAATTCATAGGTGTGTTAGTTTACCGTAAAACATAGTATTATTCCCAGCCCCATATACTTCCCCGGTCGAACAAGTGCTTTATGAGTAGACACGTATGTACAACGATGTTAACGGTGTACCGAAACCTTTAAGTATAGAATTCCTCCCTGACTCGCATAATTCCCGGGGGGTCATTGCATGGTTGAGTTAATAATTCCCCGGGGAATTATTTGGTGTTTTACGATACGTGTTGACCTGATAATTTGTACCTACCTATTATGTTTGTTAAAGGGTTATATTCAATCTTTTTGTTGAAGCAAAAATTTCGAACAGTTCCCCTAATTAAATAGGCTTTTTATGATCATCAGATAACGAAACTCTTTAATTATTTTCTATTTTACTTGACATGTTTAAGGTGCCATCATCGGGACCTATCAAGAACGTGGAGCGATTACGTTCTGGGATTGTGTCCTTCGACTACCACTTCGGGAAAATGCTATTGTGTGCTGGAAGTTTTGTCATGTGCTTCACAAGGTGACTTTATGAATCACTTTGGTTTCATTAATTTTTCTAATTAATTTGTAATAATATTTAATCATTTCATGGACTTTGCTAATTAGCGCAGCATTATAAGAAAGCCTATATAATTCCTTGATCATAATAATAATTAAATAAATAATCCTTAATTCTCCTTTTTAGGTATTACGTGAAGGGCATGATCATGTGTTGCGAGACTCACAGAGGTACAGGCCCATGTTGCAAGAGCACGGTCGTTTCTGGGTATGCTTGCAATAATAAAACAGACATAATTGATATTTTTCATCGTCATAAATTATATGTTATACAGGCAGTAGTATTGACCGCATCTCGTTGGTTGACGAAGTTAAAATTTATTTAATTTTTCACTCATGTGATTTTTAATAACGATTGATTTACTTTGCAATGCAAAGAGAAAAAACTCATCGCAGACTTTTTTTTGAAATTTCAGAGCCACTTAAAAACTGGCTATGGCAGTCTCATAAAAATCTACTGTAATTTACTTCACGTGAAACTTAATTTTCACTTGCGCAACAACCGAATACCTGGAAATTTAGAAATGGATGACCAACTTTTAATCCAGTGTGCGGGGGATAGTGAAGATGCATTGTAAGAGTCACTAGTTTTGTAACACTATTTTCCCTTTTACTTTATGTATTATGTAAAAGTTCAAAATGATTAAATAAGATTTTATCCTTCAGTTTCCAGATGTCCGTTGAAATGTTCGACTATCTTGACGGAATATTAGAACTTCAAAGCGAAAGTAAGAGCTTTAAATTACAGTAGGCTAAATGATAGCTTTTTCCCCATGTACATCACTCGATGTATAGACTATATTCAATGCTGTTCTGTCAAGATATTAATATCGGAATCAAACAGAATTTATAACATTTGAAATTGCTATAATAATTACATCCGTTAAACTTATTTTTCTAGTATTCAAAACTATGGACTCATCCAGATGTAACTCAATGACAAACGCTGGTCAATGCAGACTGAAACCTTTGATTCCATGCATTCAAGACTCGATGCTTTTATATGACTATATAACGAAAATTCTATTCCGGCTTCATGCAAGTATGTTTCTTTCTGTAATCAGATGAATTTAAAACTATTCACATTCCTTGAAATATTTATGAGCATTCTACGACTAGTTCTTTGTTTAAGCTTGATAAGGTGGCATTATAGTATGGTATTCCTTTTTATCCTGTAAAGCATTAATGCATCTAGGTACCTACATTTACATTCTTTACAGACATAGTAAAAACAAAGTAACTTAACTAATCTCGTCGTTCTTGTATGCTAATATAGTTATTTACCGTATTTACTCTACTAATAATGAGCGGGCTCTCATAGTACATAATAGCACCGGCGCCAGGAGCCTATATAAAGTTACTATAATTATAGTAATTACTAGTACGCGGGTAGTACGTACGTAAGTACGCGGATCTGTTACAGTGTGCCGGCTAAAGTAAGTAATTTAGGCTTTAGTACACAGCAGCTTTCTTAGGTTTGGTGGTGATTGCTAGCAAGTCAAGTATAAACAAAAATTAGGTAGTAAGTTGTTTTTAGCCGTTCATAGGAAATGTTTCAATCTAATTCGAATTTGATCGTTTATTCTAACTTAATGCAGAAATAATTTTTTAGTTCGAATAATACGCTGGTCGCTTATTGGACGCTAGTTTGAGAGCCTCGATATTTAAAAGTCGTCCGAGTACTATTAAACTAAGTACGGTATTTAGGGCTAAATGGTTGCCGACAATTAGGAGTCAGAAGTGGGTTAGCTCCTGCCAGCCTGGTCTGATCTCAGCAGTCGATAATGAGATTCGTGATGTGCTGCGTTGCTGCTGATAGTTCGTCGTACGAAAAATAATAGCATGTTTTTTTTTCTTGTCATTTTTTGCAGAATTATCCCCTGATTTGCTTCAAGGCCATAGAGACAGATTCCTTAAAGTATTTCGTGGTTTACATCTGTTTTATGATAAAACTATGAGTCTGCAGTATTTTAAAAATTTGATCGCTATTCAGGCTCTGCCTAAGGTAAGAAATTAAAGCAACGGAATGTTTATTTAGTATTACATACTTACATCAAGTAAGCGTACAGTTTGTTTGAATAATGGTGCTGTTGTTTGCAGAACCCACCAAATTTTCTAATCGCGTCAGACCTCGATAATTATGAGACTAGGAAAGTAACTGTTTATAGCTCGGAAAAAGACGTAACAGATAATCAGAGTGACACCTTTTCTGATTCATTGGTCGATCTTCAAGATTTAAACGGTTCAAGTTCGCCTGATCCTAGTGCTATGGCTTTGGTTCTCGAAAAGTAATTTCCAATTTACCAATATACTCTATCTCGTTTTTGAAAACTTTGGTTGCTATACACTCGTTTTACAAAGTTCCGACAGTTAATAATTCATAATTATGTAGGGAACGTATTATCGAGGAGCTGAGGGCCGAAGTTGAAAGACTGAAAGCAGAAATTCAAAGACTACAAATGGAAGCTCGGAACCAGATTCGGCAGCTACAGTTTGAAAAACAAGAGCTACGCACTGAATTGCAGGATAAAGTAATATTTCCACCACATTGAATTACTGGTAAAACAGTTTAAATAGCGGATACGTGGGTAATGAATTTGTTTTTGTTATATTTTTAGAACGCGCAGCTTGGAGGCCTACAGAAGCGTATAGAAGATTTAGAGTCACATGAATGTAAGGGACCACCAGAACAAGTGGAACGACTGGATAGAGCCGAAAGTAAGAAATAGTTTCTAATTTTTCTGTAAATTTCTAATTTTTCTCTAAATTTCTAATTTTTCTCTAAATTTCTAATTTAGACTTTTTTTTTGTTTTTTTATACCTATTTTTGTCTTGACAGTCGCAATGAACGCTTTAACGAACGCTTAGTGAGAATATTAGCTGTTTTAAAAAGCTTATTAAAGTAATAGTTGTTTTTGCCAATTTCTGTCAGATCTAGTGAAATATAGTAGTACACTCTACCAAAAGACCGCTTCTGGAACTCAACATGAACGCATCAAAAGTGCCTAAAAGTGAATCCATTTTTAATATTTAAAAACGCATCGATAAAATCATCAATAAATTCATTTCAAGAAAATCATGAGAACATTTCATAAACACATTAATATATTTGAAAACATTTACCCATCAAAAACGCATCATATCCTAGAAAAGCAAACCCATCATTATGATGCGTTTTTAACTATTAAAAATGGATTCACTTCTGGGCACTTTTGATGCGTTTGTGAAGAGTTCCTAATGTGATCTTTTGGTAGCGTGTACTTAAGTAGTGAAGTATGTGAATTATCCACAAGGTATCATATCTATATACGAATTCAATGAGAAATGCAAAATTTGCCAAGCAGGAACGTATAAATATTCGTTGTACCAATTATATTATCTGTATATCTCTATTATATTTTAGAACATATAAAAGTGGTTGAAGAAAAATTCGGGAAAATGAAAGACGTCTATTCCAATCTTCGTGAAGAACATATCGATCTTTTGAGAAAAGTAAGTATCTACCAAAAGATATGACAGAAATTACTAAAGTACATTTGCCTTGTTAATTAAATTTCATTGAGTGGCTGATTTGTTTCTCCAGAAAGCAACAGTTGAAAAGGAACTTGTGGACATTAGAAAGGCCGTTGAAAGCCAGAGTGGAATAGGCATTCTTCTGGAGGTTACAAAAACATTTTTTTAAACATTTATTTTGATGTTTTAAGTCGTAAAATAACTTTAATTTACTTCTATGTCAATTGTGCAGCATTATGTAAGTAATGTATTTTAGCTTGCATTAAGTTTTGCAATTGATCATAAATTATTAGCAAGTCAAGCAGGAGAAAGAGGAGCTCGAAACGGATTTGCTCGAACAGCTAAGTGAGAAGGCAGGACTGTGTGACCAGTTAAAAGAGTCTCAGGTCCAGCTAATGTCGCAGATTGAGGTACACACTGTTTCAAATAACGTGGGGATAATTAATAAAAAATGGTTTACTTTCCATCATAAATATTCGCAACATTAAAATTTCTATAGTCTATCAGCGGAGAGAAAGCGGCATTGGAAAGTGAGTTGAGCGAGTCGTTGCTGGGCAAAAACAAGGAATGCAATGAATTAAATGAATCAGTTTTACTGCTCCAGTCACAAATCAAGGTAACATTTTTTTAAACAGTTATTTTTGATTTGTTTATGCTGTAAAATAACTGTAATTTACTACTTTGTCAATTGTGTAGCTTTATGTAATGTATGGTAGCTCGTTGTAATATTTGCAATGGATCATAAATTATTAGCAAGTCAAGCAGGAGAAAGAGGAGCTCGAAACGGATTTGCTCGAACAGCTGAGTGAGATGGCAGGACAGTGTGACCAGTTAAAAGATTCTCAGGTTCAGCTAATGTCGCAGATTGAGGTACACACTATTTCAAAAAATGTGCTGATAATTAACAAAAAAGGGCTTACAAATTTTCATCATAAATATTCGTGACAAATTTTTAAATTTCTAGTCTGTCAGCGGCGAGAAAGCGGCATTGGAAAGTGATTTGAGCGGGTCATTGTTGAACAAAAACAAGGAATGCAATGAATTAAATGAAGCAGTTTTACTGCTGAAGTCACAAATCAAGGTAGCATTTAATGGTTCTTGCCTGATTGTCGTGATAATAGGTACGAATATGTTGTCAGTTGTCAAAAATTATGACTTTATGGCATTCACGAAAAATATGAATGTTTCAGACTGTGGAAAGTACAAAAGAAGAGCTGGAGCAAGGTTTAAAGAGAGAACTGGAGTTTAAAGCTAATCAGCTGAGATCGCTGGAAGATGCTAAGAATAATTTGGAAAAATCCAATGAAGTAAGGGATACATTATACATATTGAAGAGACTGTATTATAATTTATTAGATACGTTGCTCATTGATTTTTGTTATATTTCAGGGCTTGACTTTACAAATGAAAGATTTAAGCGGAAGGTTAGAAGAAATAGCAAATGAGTTATCACAAACGAATGATACTAACGAGAGTTTCCGAGATCAAGTTAAAGCTCTTCACGTCAGGATTAGTGACAATCAAAAAAATATGGAGAAAGAATCGTTCCAACGTTACAACGAGCTTTTGAGTAAATGTTTTATCCGACAAAGATTTTTGTTTAAACTCGGCCATACTAGGCTTAGGCTGTTTTGTATGAAAATAGTAAATACGTTTTTCTTTGTCAACTTCTAGATATTTGCATTGACCAAAGTGACAGCGTGATTCGGAAAACATTAGATGATCTAGATAATCCCATGCTGACCGGAGGTACCGGCTCTTTGGACCACTTTATTATATTTTGCAGAGCTATTCTTCAAGATTCTGTTCCTTCCCTTCACACTTCCACCGGAAAAGGGTTCTCGGAATTTACCGCAATCAAAGAAATTCTAGAGAAACTTCCCTTATTCACGCATAGTAACTGTCTGCTGATGGTTCACGGCAGTGCAACATCAAGGACATCGGCAGATATTCAAAAGGGAGATGGTATGATAATGATTCGTAAATGTCAAGAATTTCAAGTTGTTTGTAGTCGGTAGAATTTGAAGTTAAACATAAATATTTTATCACAGATGTTTTGAACGATTGCCGAAACTTGGGCAGTTCGCTTCTATCACTAATGGAGGCTTTTCGAAGAAGACAAACCCAGAACGAGGTAATCAAATTTGGATGAATTTTATTGCAAACTATACCAATCTTAAACCAGCGTCCTCCGTCAGTCATAATTAGGCATATGTGGATTCCTTGTACTATATCTAAATACTGTATTCTTGCACGGTTGGTGCAGCTGGAAGTTGCCTACCAAGGAGTGTATGAGAAACTCCATAAATTACTGGAGACAGCAAGGGGCATGGGAAGTTCATTAACAGCCGAAGCAGATGCAGCGGAAGCACTGGATAAGGAATTACATGCTATGGAAGCAGCTATAGAGGAAGCATCCAAGAAAATGGAAGAGATTTTAAGCAAGTCTCGAGCTTCGCACACTGGTGTCAAATTGGAAGTAAATGAGAAGCTCATCGACTCTTGTACTGCTCTTATGAATTCCATCCGGATGCTTGTTCAGAGGGCAAAAGGAATGCAGTCTGAAATTGCTGCTCAAGGAAAAGTGAGTTGTAACTTGCTATCAAAATTCAGTGAATAGTTGTAAGGATGTATATTACCTATAGCCGGAGGGGCATACTTAAATTTTTCGTTTTATTTTTCAAAAATGTTTAGGGTTCAGCTTCCGTCAAAGAATTTTACAAAAGAAATCATCAGTGGACAGAAGGACTCATCTCAGCTGCCAAATCGGTCGGAATCGGTGCCAAATTTTTGCTGTGAGTATAGGTTTATGCATTGTTTGATGTTAGTTTGCTTATGAATGCATGGCACATTATTTTACACTTGAAAGACTGTCAATAAATTAACTGCACGTACCTACGATGTTACAAAGGAAATAAATTGTTAAAACAGGGAGAGTGCAGACAAAGCGGTTACAAATCAAGGTAGAAGCTTTGAATATTTAATTGCTTCATCACAAGAAATAGCAGCTAGTACGATACAACTCGTTGTTGCCAGTCAGGTTCGAGCTGACAGAAGTTCAAAGAATTTAACACTGCTGAAGCAAGCATCTACTGGAGTGAAGACCGCCACAGCTCATGTTGTAGCTACAGCCAAGGACTGTGCTCAGATGATTGAAGAATCTGGTGAGTTTTTCAGTAATTTGTACAAATTATTTCAGTCAATCTTCACTGCTCATTCGTATTCAAAGAAGAATTTATGGATACTACGAAAATCTGAACACGCTGTACTTGTCCATTTTGTGTGTAGACGACATGGATGTAAATAAGTTGGCTCCTCACTCAGCAAAACGACTGGAATTAGAAACACAGGCTGAAGTTCTCCGACTGGAGTCTGAACTGGAAAAGTCAAGAATGAAACTGTCCGCACTCAGACAACATCATTATCATAATTCTGATGGCTGAACAAATCTTTAATCTTAAATTCCATTTTGCTACAGTTGCATTGTACACACAAATACACAATAATTATTGCAGATTGTAATACTTAATTACTGTATACAATAATTTCCTATTGTCATTCTATACATACATTCATGTAACTATAAAATTACCTGCTAAAACAAGCATCGCTTCATAGTTGTAGCATCTAATACTAGTGTAGTGTAGTTCATGAGAAGCAAGCCAAGCCAAGAAGAAAACTATCAAAGGGGTATTATTATTCATCTAAACTAGCTTTGAATAACTACACAAAATATCTTCTTCTGCGCTAAATTACATTTATCAAGCCTTTGTACACGACATTTTTCTTTTATTTTATTATTGATACTGTAATTGTCATTGATCAGTTATTGAAATTCATTAAAATCAAAATGTTATATTAATCAATTGAGCCCTTGAGACACCAGCTATTATTTATCCATATAGCAAAAATAGTTCATTGTACTTCATTTCATTTGTATTTTGACATCCTAGGGTACTGCGGTAAAGGTAAGCGGGGTGAAAGCGTCTAGATCACCAAGACACCTCTGAAAATTCAATATCAGCAAACAATTCATGGTGAGCCAGAGCCCACAAAATGAACTTGCCTCTTGCGGGCCACACCAACGTGGATGCTCTTCCACTGAAAGCGAAAGAGACTACAAAATTGTTATTACAGTTCTAGTCAGTTCTAGTTCCTTAAAATACTACAGTCGAGTAAGCTTCCAAAACGTGCTTCACATTCAATATGATGGCAACACGCGTTGTTGTAGTCTGCCAAAGGAAAGGTAGCTTATTACACTTATTACTAACATGATCAAAGCGGGTGTATTTCCCTCACCGAGCTCACAGTTTCAGTACCAAAATAATGCTCTAAAAATAATTTAATTCACTTATTATTTAATTATAATTAATTAAAATAAATTAAATTTAAGCCGTCCAAATTTTCTTCAAGAAGTGGAATGCAGCGCAAGTAGTGCAAATACGAATTGTCAGATTTCAGATCATGATGATGGTTCTGGATCTGTGATGAATCAGAATCAAAATGCAGCACTTATGGTTTCATCACGGCGGGTGGACATCATCGCATATAATCTCCGC
>JAQFZC010002201.1:0-24334 GCA_034695205.1 Dicyrtoma fusca | reverse complement strand
CCATCATCCCCGCCGGAGGCATGGGGGCTATACGCAACTGAACGGGGAGAGCCGTCAGATGATGGTGGCCCGCCTTTAGGAGAAAATTTGGGAGCTCTTTCATCGTGTGATTCTTGCGAGAGGGCAGATGGTTGTAATTTATGAATTATAACTGTTGAGTCAGAAACGTTGTGGCTTTTACCATCGGAATCCCATTCCGGAGACCTTGGCTTGACGTCGCCCATACTTTTTAAAGCTCGAACGTTGGAATCTTTAAGAGTTTGTACTTTCCCGCCAGCAATGGCCGTTCTAGATGGAGCGACTCCATTAGTTGAATCGTTCGGCCCAATTCGAGATTTCCACCGGGATTTCCGGAGGGAGTTTTTCAATTTGGCGCCAAAGGACAGTTTAGTGTCCTTTACTTTTAAGCTCAGGCTCGCACAGGATGCTTTGGATTCGGTCAATAGTGACCTTGAAGACTTATTGTTGGGCCGTCGATAATTCAAATTCGTCCGGGCAGCGGACATTTTGACTTCAAGGAACTGCCGTGGTGGCGTTGGTGATGCTGGTGGGGGTGGTGGCTTGTGCTTTTTATTACTTTTTTTCCCTCCAGTTTTCCCTACAATTTTACTGTCGCTCGGATCTTTGTGTTGATCTTCTGCTATAAGTGGGTCGCCTCCTTCCATCATTTTAACCCGGGAAGCTTGAGATTCTGACAGCATTAAAGTTCGGATTGATGATGTTGTGTTTGTGTAATTGGATACTGACATATTTTCGGCCAAAGGTTGACGCTGGACCTGGTCGTCGGATGCTAAAGAGAAATTGGTCGAATGAGCAATGTTTTCGCCATATTCTGCGGGTTGATGATGATGCTGCGGCTGATTGATCGTGTGGCCGGTGCGGGGGCGGCGTCGACTTCTTTTGAACAAAAACGGTGTCATAATTTGTGGATGGTCATAATTATGGATGGCTCGTGACCCTTGACTGGAAGTTTCCCTTTCTGTGGTCGATCTTGATGGATTGGTCGTTAGATGGGATGGAGGGCTCGGAGGAGGTGCGTCTGGACACTGGCATGATTGAGATGTGAGTAAAAGGATTTTCGACGGTGACAGCTGAGCCGGGACCCAGTAGCGTGGGTCATTCAAGTCGGGTGGTTCCTGCCGGAGAATCGGGCCGTTGTTCGCATTGTGATCGTAATCAAATTCACACTTCAAAGAACTATTGCTGAACTTTGATGTAGACGAGTGTTTTGAGCTTTTGTGGCCTTTTTTGGGGTTGACGGAGGCAGAAGATCTATTTCCCATGTTAGAATATCAGAAACTAGCGATTTTGGTCATAGCTAAAACAGGAACTTACAATCCTAACCTAATCAGAGTTGAGCGGTCCCAACGTCCCAAGTTCCCAAGTTTAATGTGAAAAAGAAAAAAACAAGCATGCCGGAATGTAGCTGCTGAAGTACCTACAATTTCGTTTTGCCTTTATATTATATGGTGTAAATCATTAGAAATACTTTAATACTATTACGCGTACGAAAATTTTAGTAAATTGAAAACCTGGAGACCTGGACAGAAACAGAACAGAACAGAACAGAATAACAGAACAGAAACAGAGCGCAGAGGATCAACTTGTGTAGTCTCTTTGTTATTATTTTTGTGAGCTGTAAAATAAGCACTGATAAGCAATGAAAGTCAAACTAAACATTCTGTCTGATTAAGGTTTCATGCAATATTATCAGTCCATCTTTATTATTAACTAATAATAATTAATTATTTTAGTATTGTTTTTAGAATTTATTCTACCCTTAAATGATAGAAGGAAAAATGTTTTTATGAAATTATTGCTTTTGTTCCAACGTTAAGCAGAATAAATTTTTTTTTATTATATATTTTAAAAAAAAATAGCATCGAAAAAATTATAATTTTATTCTAAAAAATTGGCGAGTAAGTTAGCAGTTGGCCGTTAATTTTTCCATAATTTATTATTATTATTTTTATAAAAATATTAGTGTTATGTTGTGTACCATTCGAAGGTGTCAAAAGGGTATTATGTAGTAAAAATTGGTAACTACCTACATCTATTTTTGCACACCTTTCATGAGGTTCGTAATTCAAAGTATTCCTTTGCATAGTGAAACTACATATTCAAATTCACCTTTCACCTTCACTCTGTTAATTGTGTTTATAATGGACTAAGACAAAAAGAGGTTCAAAAAAGAATATTAAATAAGCTAGTTTGCCCCAAATGTGTTCACAGAGAAACATTGCTAGAAACATTTCCAATAATTAAATTATTATTTTATTGTATTCAAATAAAATAACTTTATTGCTTCCGTAGAGCCTTACAACTTATATGTGAACCTAACTGTATAACTATTTAAATTAGTTAGTCAATAAATCTTCTATACGCATGATCTTCTAGCTGTCTATAATACGCTAAAAGATGCATTTTATGTTGTTTATGATTACAGTGGATACATTGCTCGACCATTTTTTCCCGCTCGAATGCATCTCGAAAGCAATTATGTATTAATAGCAGTGATTGTACTGAAGCAATCATATTATGTAACTCCACTTGATTAAAAACTTGACTGTAAGTTTGACTATTAGCTTGTGGCTAATTTTATCAGTCATTATCAGCTAAAAGGGAGATAGCCAGTAACTACACGGTAGCTCTCAAGCGCTATACTAGAGTGAACTAGCTAAGTATTGGAAGGAGAAATAATACAATTTACTTATAACGGGCCATTACTTAATTATTACAGTTTTATTAATTTATTACTTGTCATATATTAAAAGAATGAATTTTGGACAAACTTCAGTGGTTTGTGCAGTTTTCCTCCTGGTAATTCTAGGATGCATAATTCACGGAGACTGCCAACTTATTTTAAAGGACGGAGCCCCGGTAGCCCTCACAGCTGATGGGCCCATTCGTGGACGAATTTTTCAGTCCAGGAATTCTAGGACGTATTACTCGTTCCGAGGGATTCCTTACGGAAAGCAGGAGAGATTTCAAGTAATAATAAAATTATTTATTTACTCCTAGTTTCGATCTCTGTACAAATGTTTTTCACTAGCTTTGATTGTTTTTAGCAGCATAAGTTTGCTTTTTTGTTGACATTTTTGAAATTGTTAATTACTAGTTTTGACGTTTTAAAGGCGTAAGCTACTGCGTTTGAAAACGTACTAGTAATAATGCAGATAGCAGTACTTTATATGCTTTTTAAACCCTTTACAAAGGTGGCAGAGTCGACTCCCCGATGGACCACAGTTCGAGATGCTCTAGAATTCAGTTCAAAATGTCCTCAAGTGAGTCTCGATGATGGAAAGGTAATCGTAGAAAGCGAAGACTGTCTTTTTCTCAATGTTTTCGTTCCGGTGGTTGACCGGGAGAAAATGCAGCCGAAGGGGAAAATGCTTCTGCCTGTAATGTTCTGGGTTCACGGGGGTGGGTTCATGGACGGAGCCGGGTCCTATATGGGCCCGGACTATTTCATGGACGAAGACGTGATTCTAGTGACAATCAACTACCGCCTTGGGGCTCTTGGATTCTTGAGCACGGCGGACGGTACTATACCCGGCAATCTGGGATTAAAGGACATGGTGTTGGCTCTGAAATGGGTTCAAAGAAATATCCCTGGTTTTCATGGGAACCCCGACGAAGTGACCATCTTCGGAGAGTCTGCTGGGGGAAATGCTGTTCACACTATTATGCTCTCTCCTGCTGCAAAAGGTAGTAACTACATGCATACTTGTTTTTAATTTAATGAATTAATTTTGAATTTATTAAACACTGTGTCCATAATGCGTTTACCATTTTTATTTTTACCACTACTACAGGTTTATTTCGTGCTGTAATCTCCCAAAGTGGAACAGTCCTGTCCCCGTGGTCGGTCACGTTGACCCCAGAGAAACTTGCAAAGACTTTGGGAGAAACTGTGGGCTGTACTTGAGAAAGCTCAGTGGATCTTGCAGAATGCCTAAAAACAAAGGAAGTTGAAGCAATTTTAACTGCTCAGAGTGGCATTACTGTAAGTACCTATTCTTTCAAAATATAATCTAAAGATTTATGTTACGATTATGTAATGTATTCATCGGTAATACAGTAATTGAGTTTTTGTTAAGCATGGAAATCCTGACGCTCGAATGGTTGGCTTTGGACCTTCAATAGAAGCAAATCTGCCTCGTTTCCGTTCACAAAAATCAGATTATATTCTCCTACTGGCTTCTCCGTACGAACTGATTACAGACGATTTTCACAAGAACAGCCGCGACGTTCCATTTATTGTGGGAGGAAATGATTTGGAAGGCCTCCTCATATTTGCCCTAGGTAAGACATTCTTAAAAGCCACAGAGCTATTGGTAAGTAATATTTAGTTGGATTTATTTTAACGTGAAATAAAATTTGATTTGTGTTGTTACCTCCAAGGCTACATTTACAGCGAAGACAAAATGAAGAGCTTAAATGACAACTGGAAGGAACAAACTGCCAGTACGATGGAATATAGTTCCTACGTGCCTCCTGAACATCTTAAAGAATTCGCCAGGGAACTTCGAAGTATTTACTACGGCGACGAATCTGTCAAGATCGAAAATAGTGACATTTTAATTCGCTTCCATAGTGATATTAACTTTTACCGAGGATTCACATTAGCGGCTGATTTGCACTCACAAACAAACCAGCAAGTCTACCCGTACATCTTGAAGTACCAGGGAGAGTTTAGCATCACTAACTTGGCCGGAGTTCCAACAAGAGGTATAGATAGAAAACTGCATTCAGTCAGTACTTTACAGAAATTAAGAAAACATTGCAATGTGTTTCTAAATGAATTTGCGTAGGCGTAACGCATGCAGATGACCTTCAGTACTTGTGGCCATCCCTCAAGATACCCCGAAATTGGCCAAATTTGAAACCCAACTCCAGTAACGAATCATTTTCGAAAAATCTGGTGAAACTCTGGGCATCTTTTGCTATCCACGGGTAAACTGAATAATAAAGTCATTCGTAATGCCTATACTACATATAAAGGATGAACCGCATTGAAAAAAAAAATTTATTTCATTTACAGAAAGCCCACTATGACTTGGGGTGACGAATGGAAGCCAGTAGCAAATGAAGAAAAAGGTTCACAGCTAAAAAAGATTTCCTGGCTACATTTGGACACGGAACCAAAGTTAGTTGAAGAGACAGACGAAGGCTGGGAAAGAATTAATAAACTCGATGCTCTGTTTTCAAAGTACGAAAGACCTCAAGTTAGTCGGAGGGCTGGAGCTGGAATTGCTGAGAGCACAAAATCTCCAAAAACTGAATTATAAACATAAATATATTTGAATACCAAGAAATGTATGCAAACTGTCACAAAGTGTCTATCCAATCAGATAATAAAAACTTCTATTTAATATTCGGTATATTCGACCTTTGGCAGTTTATAGATGTGTTGGCTTTTTATAAAAGTTAGAACTTAGTTGTTAATTTGCAAATGTTTTCACAGAGAAACATTGCTGGAAACATTTCCAGAGATTACTTTGTTTTATTTTGTACAAATATGTAACTTTATCGCTTCCGTAGAACCTTACAATTTGTATGTAACTATATCACTGCATAAACTACTACAGTATACAATTAGGTAGCCAATATAAATCTTATAAATACTTGCTCTTCTAACTATGTATATATGTCTGTCACAGACTAGAAGGTGCATTTTATGCTGTTCATACCAATAATGCAATGCAATGACTTTTATCTGCATCTCGAAAGCAATTATGCAATGACAGTAATTCTGATGAGGCAATTGAATTCACTCAGCTTGATTCAAAACTTGACTTTACGTTTGACTTTGAGCTTGTCGCTTTTTTTTATCAGTCATAGTCAGGCTGAAAAGAGATAGCAGGTAACTACAGGGTAGCTCTTAAGCACTGTAGACTGTAGACTAGAGTGAACTAGCTAACGAACTGACGATAAGGTAATTATTTTTAAGTTGTACAAAAAGATTAGTTATTTGTGTATGAACGGATGGGTGCGTAGTGCGTCCAGGATTTAAAAGTGTGGCACTGTCAGTGTTGGAAGGAGAAATATAATTTACTTCTAAGGAGCCATTGCCTAAATATTACAGTTTTATTCTTTGATTACTTTATTTTTTTTTACTTACTTTTGAAAAATGAATTTTGGCCAAAAGGCTTCGACGGTTTTTGCCGTTCTCCTACTGGTAATTCTTGGATGCATAATTCACGGAGACTGCCAGCTTATTTTGAAGGACGGAGCACCGGTAGCACTTACAGGTGATGGGCCCATTCGTGGACGAATTTTTGAGTCCAGGAATTCTAGGACGTATTACTCGTTCCGAGGGATTCCTTACGGAAAACAGGAGAGATTCCAAGTAAGTAGTTATGCATTTAGTTTTGTGAAAATCTGTACTTTATAAAGCCGGTGCCGGCATAGACAGTAAACAAATCACGAGTAACAGCATTTCAATTTTCGAAAAAGTTTTTAAACCCAGCTTGGCTGTTCAACTCTTGTAAATTATAAAACTGTTTAAGGTTAAATATTAACCATTCTTTAAACAGTAATTAATTAATCTAGTTGCATACTTTTACGATAATATAACTTTTGCATGTTGAAAAATGTTAGATTACTTGTAATTGACGTGTTTAAAGCTGTTAGCTACTAGTTTGGATTTCTTTTGACAATGTTTATACCTGTCTTGCTTTATTTTTGTTCCTGGGGTAGCACACGTTTCGTTTAGGATACCCTGAAAAATATATTACTACATTTTATTATACTTTTTTAACTCTTTACAAAGGTGGCAGAGCCGACTCCACGATGGACCACAGTTCGAGATGCTCTAGAATTCGGTTCAAAATGTCCACAAGTGAGTCTTCATGATGCACAGATAATTGTAGAAAGCGAAGACTGTCTTTTCCTCAATGTCTTCGTTCCTGTGGTGGACCGAGAGAAAACGCAACCGAAGGGGAAAATACTTCTGCCAGTAATGTTCTGGGTTCACGGGGGTGGCTTCATGGACGGAGCCGGGTCCTACATGGGTCCGGATTATTTCATGGACGAAGACGTGATTCTAGTTACAATCAACTACCGCCTTGGAGCTCTTGGATTCTTGAGCACGGAGGACGGTATTATACCCGGCAATCTGGGATTAAAGGACATGGTGTTGGCTCTGACATGGGTTCAAAGAAATATCCCTGGTTTCCATGGGAACCCCGACGAAGTAACCATTTTCGGAGAGTCTGCTGGGGGAAATGCTGTTCACACTCTTATGCTCTCTCCTGCTGCAAAAGGTAGTAACTACATGCATACTTTTTTTTTATTTAATTAATTAATTTTGAATTTATTAAACACTGTGTCCATTATGCGTTTACAATTTTTATTTTTACCACTAATGCAGGTTTATTTCGTGCTGTAATCTCACAAAGTGGAACCGCCCTTTCCCCGTGGTCGGTCACGTTGACGCCTGAGAAATTTGCAAAAACTTTGGGAACGACTGTTAGCTGTTCTTTGGAGAGCTCAGCGGAACTTGCAAAGTGCCTCAAAACAAAGAGCGTTGAAGCAATTTTAACTGCTCAAACAGCCATTACTGTAAATAGTCATTCCAAAAATATTCTATTATGGTTTATATTACGATTCTGCAATAAATTATTCGGTAATGCAGTAATCATAGTGTTTTTGTACAGCATGCCAATCCGGACGCTCTCGCAATTGCCTTTGGACCTTCAATTGAAGCAAATCTGCCACGTTTCCGTTCACAAAAATCGGATTATATTCTTTTGCCAGCTTCTCCCTACGAACTAATTGCAAATGATTTTCACAAGAACAGCCGTGATGTACCATTTATTGTGGGAGGAAATGATATGGAAGGACTTCTCATTTTTGCTATAGGTTATATAGCATTCTTAGAAGTGTAACCAGCTATTGGGGAATACATACCTATAGTTGGATTTCCTTTTGCATCAAATTAAATAATAATAAAAATAATTGTTGTTGTTAACTTTAAGGCTACGTTTACAACGAAGACAAAATGAAGAGTTTAAATGACAACTGGGTGGAACAGACGTCGAGTACAATGACGTATGGTTCCTACGTGCCACCGGAACGCCTTGAAGGATTCGCAAGAGAACTGCGAAGTATTTATTACGGCGCCGAAGGTCTCAAGATCGAAAATAGTGATCTTTTAATTCGCCTTCATAGCGATTTTAACTTTTACCGAGGATTTACATTAGCGGCTGATTTGCACTCACAAACAAACCAGCACGTCTACCCGTATATTTTAAAGTACCAGGGAGAGTTTAGCATCAGTAACTTGGCCGGAGTTCCAACAAGAGGTATGTATAGATGGGATATTTCATTCAGTCAGTACTTAACAGAAAATGAAAAAAAAACATTTTAAGTTTTCTCTGAATGAATCTGTAGGCGTGACGCATGCAGATGATCTTCAGTACTTGTGGCCATCCCTCAAGGTACCACAAAATTGGCCAAATTTGAAACCCAACTCTAGTGACGAAGCATTTTCGAAAAATCTAGTGAAACTCTGGGCATCTTTTGCAATCCACGGGTAAACTTACAAATTATTATGGCATTGCATTGGTACTTCCTACGATGTAGGTTGACAAGTGTTTAGAAAAATATTATTACTTGTCATTTTACTATTATTTCAGAAAGCCCACTATGACTTGGGGTGACGAATGGAAGCCGGTTGCAAATGAGCAGTACGGTTCGCAACTGAAAAAGATTTCGTGGTTGCATTTGGACACGGAACCAAAGTTAGTTGAGGAGACAGACGAAGGCTGGGAAAGAATTAATAAACTGGATTCACTGTTTTCAAAGTTCGAAAGACCTCAAGTTAGCTGGCGGGCTGGGTCTGGAATGGGCGAACGTACTAAGCCACCCAAAACTGAATTGTAAATATTTATTTAAACATGAAGAAATGTATGCAAGCTGTCACATACATACATATGTAAGTACTAGTATCAATGAAAATCTAGAATTTCCTGTCAACAATAAATTAAATTTATTAATTCGAACGATAAATATAATGCAATTATAACAAATAACTATGTACCAAAGTGAATGTACTGAAGCAATTGAATTAAATTCGCTACGTTTGATTGTAAACTTGATTTTGGGATGTAGGCATATCTATCTATTTTGTACTGTATAGATACATAAAAGCAATAATAACGTAGGTATAAATATGCGACAGGATGCAAGATGAAGCGTATCTGAAAAATCAGAACGACACAATATGTTTCCATTTATCTACATATAAATATTTAACAAGAGGTTGTAGGCCAAAATTCAATTATACGTAACGAAAAGGAAAAAATATTTACTAAACTGTAATAATCAGTAGATTAACAGAGATATTGAAATTACATAAAGTGTTCAACAAATTCGGTTTCGTATAATGTGTCAGTTGGGCTATCCTTGTTGAAGGACAGTGATGACTTTCTTTTGTTAATAAAGTTCGTATTTCTCTTTAATACGATAGGCGCTTGTAACAATGCATAACCATTACAATCTTTTTACAGGGTTAAACATAACCTTTTGCCTCCCCTTTCACAGCCGATACCGGCAAAGTCGCGTAACCATGATAACGTGTTTAGTATCGAATTTTGTTTTTGTTGTGATTGTGACCTAGTCTAATAATCGGTGTTAAAATATTGACAATTTTTTCTATGCTTACTATGTCGCAGATTTTTGTGCATGCCGATTTTGTTTTCAAACTGATTTTAAAATTGATTACACGGCATTCGGCTTTCGCGCCATGCACATGAAAAAAAAGATACAACATTCTCAAACTATCTATAAAAAACGTTAATGTCAATACAAGTGTTACGTATTTCTTTTAACCAGTAGTGATTTTAACTAGAAAGCTATAACCAGTCGAAGATAACCAGTGGGACTAGTTATAACTATATTAGTTGGCCGGGTTGTTGACATTTTGTTGTTGATTTTGCTATTTTTTGTACGTTAAGTTGGTCATAAACAGTTTCGCACCAACATGATTCATCATTTTAAATGTCCACAACCTCTTTTGAGTGATTTTCGAAAATGAGCCCAATTCATTCACCTATATAATGTACCGAAAAAACAGAAGAATTCAGTTCAAGTCGGCTATTGCCAGTAGAGCTTTATAGTTACGGGAATTTCCCGAATTTCCTGGTCGGTACCGTAAATGGTATGGTGTGGAAAAAGAAATTGTCTTCCTTGAAAAAACTTCTGTCCAGAAAACGGTACGGTACTGGAAATACGTTTTCCTGACGATCAGGAAATGAAGTTTTGCCGGGAATTCCTGGAAAAACCGGAAAACTGTAAATGCTCTTTGAACCACTTTACTTGTCCTCTTCAACCTCCGTAAACAAGACACATGTAATTCGTTTTAATTTGCCAATGAAATATTGGCTCAATTGGGTATGGTTTAACAAGATTTAAATGTTTTTCACGGATGGCGTTATGGACTACGTATTCAAATAATGAGTAATGAAATAAAACAATTTTTTGTATTGGTACCTAATAATTACTAAATAATAATTTTCTGATACATGATATAGACCCTGTTGCTACTTACTAGTTTTTAAACAACATTTATCTTGTTTTGTTACATTTTTCATGTTTCCCCGTTGTATTACCATATTTTTAATCAAACTAAAAGCATAAACCTAATCCAAATTAGCTTGGACTAAGGCATGTTTAAGTTTTTGGTAACATTCCCTTCCTAGGTTTCGCTCGCAATTTCTTATTAAACAAACTCCTTGGTATTTTGCATCTTCTTGTACGAATTGTTTATTTAGTAGCAGTGTATGCACTATTGTTGTGAGTTTTAGGATTCACTTTATTACAAATACCTATATTTTGCTTGGTATTTTTACGCTACGCAGTTCCTATACACGCCTTAAAATATTAGACAATTTTTACAACGCCTTTGAAAAGTAGTTACAATATTTTGTTGATACGTTCACGAATTCGAACCAGCCAAAATATTAATTTTATACCTTAGAAATACTTATATTTGATATATCATAGCGTGAATGTTAATATTGATTCTTCAAACAAAATAATAATGTTTGTGATCACTTTGTTAGAATATTGTACCAAACAGAAACGGGAAAGCAAAATTCGTCCACCGATCCTAATACGTCAGTACAGGAAAAGCCATTTCCAGTATCGTACTGAACCAATCAAAGCTCTAAATGCCCGTCATGGCTCAACCTGTAGAGTTCTTCTTGCCTGTATAGGCTCACAAATGTTTTGCTACAAGGTAATCTAGCATTTCAACTATCCAGAGCTTGATATGTGGCCATACTCTAAAAGGGTTTAAAATTCCAACCTCATAACTCAAGGCTAAACTTGCGATCGTTACTCCAATTAAATAACAGTAGAAAGCAGAGAGTACTAACGAATCACCAATAGGAAGTGGATTGTTTTTTTCCTCATAATTCCACCCATTGTCACTAGGATCTGAACCGCTTACCCACATTTGCTGAAACATTTTAGAATGACGCCGGGCTTGCAAAACGTCCATCATAGACCACCAGTAGTCAAAGACACCAGAGTTAAAAATGTGCGCAAATGTTTTTTCAACCACATCCACATTTTGTAGCAAAAATCCTACAACTCCAAAATTTGTAAAAAACGGCTCTTTGGTGACGAACGTCCGCTTTTTATACATGTCTTGTAGTGCTTTTGAGTACGAAGATAACACATCTTGTGCCAGCAGCAGTCCAAAGCGGTCTTTTATCAAAAAACAGTGTAGTTCAGCCGTCGAGTTATTTTGAAACTCGGTTAAATGCTTAAGAAGCAAACTATGATGCTTGTCGGCCTTTCCGGGTATTTCTTTTGAACCTTTATGCATCGCTTTCAAATGATTTAGGGTCTCTTTTCCTGCATGTACTACAAGCTGATAGTTTTCTTTAACCAAATCAGTCAGAGATTTATTGGGCACAATTGGGAAAGACGCCACTCTAAAACTCTCCCAGTGACACACAAATATTATACTGATTAGAGTGGCTATCATGAACCAAAATGAGTAAAAGCACCAAAATCTTTTTGTTTTACTATGACTGACAATTTGACCAATAAACGGTGCAAAAAGGACCTCAATTGAAGTTGTTAAGGCATTCATGTTCAGACAAAATCGGCAAAAGCAATATAAGACCAACAGATTAATCCCAATTATCATCCAAACTATCTGATTAAAAGGTTGGAAAAGAGAGTAAAAACAAACAGGAATGCTGTCTGAGAAATGCGTGGCATAGAGTAGTCTATAAGTGATCATTCGTACGGTTACTAAGGGTGCATAACGGTCAAAGCTGAGTAACACCCCAATAGGAAATATATGTCCTTCATGACAGTAACGTTTAATACGATCATCTTCGCGCACACTGTTAGACCTAAGACTAAAATTAAAATGCTCTGCTAGCAAATCAACTAGTCTCATAATTGGAGGTTTAGTACTTTTTAATCTTGACACTGTGACTACTGTCCCGTAAAAGTTACGCCTTGACTCTTGAAACTTGTCCATTATGCTTGCGTAGGAGTTCCATGAAGATTCGTATTTAGCAAATATAAGAGGTTTTACACATATTTCCCTGCCCTTGTCACATCGTAAGTGGACCCGATGCATCGTAAACACAAAATCTGGATTGATGTTTAAACCTACAATGATGTAGTTTAATGGCATGTAGCACAGAGATGTTGTTTTATACTTGAAGTTGTTGTGTTGAAAACTGGCAGGCAGTATTAGGATGAAAATATCTCTCTGATGGTTTAATTTCCCTGCCAATATTCCGGATCCAATGGGTCTGTGTAATAGTAAGAAATCATTTTTGACTTTTGCACTCTGTCTAATGATAATATGAACTATGCACATTTCTTGATATTTTAGATGATGTCTATTTCTGTCAAATTTGTTGTAGTTTGTTATTGACTGAATTGAAGTTCTCCAGGGTTGCAGGGTGTTCTGTAATGTTTCTTTTACATGAAGGTCAGATTTGTCTGCGACGTTTACACTGGCTAGTACAAACTGACAATGTTGAATTGGGCTAAGAATTAGTTTTAATGTTTGCTCGTTATATACAGCGTTTGTTATTGCTACCACGGGAGCAGTGAAAATGAACTGAAGCAAAATATAAACACAAGACACGACTGCGAATGTGATAAAGTATGCCATTGTTGTTTGATGCCTTTTGAAAATGTATGATTTGTTACTTTACACCTTCGACTTCTAATGATTGTCAAATTGATTTTGATAGAATATGTATAAATAAACAATATTTAAGCTGGTGGTATGCTTATTTTACAAACATAAAATAGTTAAGGAGGCGATTCATGGTAACAGGATTAAATCGATGAATTATGTGTGACTTAGGTGCCCTTGTTTTCTTGGTCCTACAAATCACATTTTATTGAAACCTACGTATCCCATAAGTGCATGCACTGGAATGCTGCTAGATGTATTTAAATAGTGTTTTTATAGTTTATCTAACTTGTTTGGATAAGGTTTCTTGTATGTTGTACAAATACGAATGTTTACGCCGGAGATTTTGCTGCACGATAGTTTGATTCGGCGAATTGCTTTTGATTCCGTGTGCTTGTTTTCTTGTTCCCGCAAAATAGTATTTAGGTCTACCGCACATAAATAAATACCCCTACACTCCCATCATAATAGTAGTGTCCACAGAAGGTAGTTAATTTGTGTTGTTTAGTATTTGCTGCTGAATAGTCACGCGTGAAAATTTGTTTAAATTGCGTGCTACTATAATGTAACTTGTTCTGTTTGATTCGTTTGTGTTTGTTTTACAACCGCAAATATTGAATTACCTGGGCGATTTATTGTAGCGCGATATCTAGTGGAGTTTGAACCCGTGAATTACTTATGATTGCATGCGTACTTGTTTTCTTGTATGGTCACGCAAACTATTATTTGGACCACCGGCCCGCAATTGCCTCTGTACTACTGCGGCACCAGCACATTCTGTGGTCTTCAAACAAGTATTTTTTTTTACAAAACTTGTTTGTTAAATGTTTGTCACACACTTTTGAATTTAAAAAAGCATAATATTGAAGGGTTCGGCTGTTGTAAAACATGATAGATCCATCGGAACAAACTCTTTTATTACTAGATGTGCGAAGGTTATACTCAAATATGAAATCGGGTTAAAGCTATTTTTGCTTCCAAAATAAGCTTTCCATTTACTATAATTTATAGGTACACACGTCTGCCAAAGCCCTACTCATTTGTGCGCGCTAATGTACTGATTCTGATTGGAAGCGAACATTTGGCAATTTTAAATGCATGCAATGAACATCATTAATTGAAGGCCGGCATAGAAAATGTAATTCTAAAATATTTTCTTATATTTTCCTTATTGTTATTTTTATTTGCTTTGGTGAAAAATGAAATACGTAAAAGAAAATGTAATTTATCTAATAATAAAATTTAACGTAATTATCATAACATGTGATAGACGTTAAGTTGGTCAAATGTCCATATATTTATTCAACTAAATGCAAGCTTTGATGATTTTGCAAATTGGCAATCTGCAGTCATCAAATTAAGTTGCAGGTATTTCAGGTGTTTTTTAAATTTATGTTTATTAATTGTACTAAAATTAACCAACGTGGATGTTAGCAGCATTTGTATGAGCTTTCTAACATGCATTGTATGTCGTTTTACGTTAATTATTGTTTATTCAGTTATAGTGGAAGTTTAAGGAGCCATGCCCAACTTCGTCTTCCTTTCACTTCTCAGCTTCTCCACTGTAGAACTGTACAATCGTCGGCTTGTCGTTTGCCGGCTTGCCGGCTTGAGTTTCCCGGCTCGATTCCCTTCTGGCTCTTTTTGCGTACAATGAGTTTTTGGACCATCCTCCAGATGGCCTGTATGCCGCACATTGGGAATCTGGATCTTACAAGGTATTATTGAACTGATCAGATTCCGGGTAACATTGGAGCCAATTCCTTTCCCAATGTCACTGATACAGATTTTTAGGTCGCTCTTATTTGTAACCAGATTTGTTCTGACTTCCTGGGCCGAAACGTCTCTTCGCTCCATTGGGTTTAGGTCTGGTGATTGCAGAGGCCATTTGAGAACACTGTACTTGCTCCTTTTGATTTTTTTTTGGTTTTCTTGGAGGTGTGTTTTGGATCATTGTTTTGCTGGAAGGTAAATAATCTTCCAAGACCCTACTTTTAAGCTGACCTTTTGAAATTTGTAGTGAAATTGTCTACATTAATGTCTTCGTCCAAATAAGACCTATATAAACTCCTGAACACCTATTCCACTTCCCGCCATACAACCCCATACAATACTATGTTATAACCGCCATGTTTAACTGTGCAAATAGGGTTTCTAGGATTCAGAGCGGTAATTGACTTTCTCCACATTTTTCGTTCTGGAATAAAGTCTTATGGACTCCTGCGTCTAAAATAACTCTGGTTAGGAACGATAGCCGACGAAAAGTGCAAAAGTTAGTTTTTACATGATGCTAAATGGGTATTTTATGTTACGATTATTAGGTGTGTACACTTTTATTTAGTATTTCTATTTAATTAAAAGGAGACGGCCTAGAAAATAAATTGTATATACATATATTTCTAAAAATGTAGTGGGATTCGAATTGACATGATTATAATTGCAAGTTTAGTATATCCAGGCGAAGAATGCCTTACAAACTATAGTTACAGTATTACATACGGTACAATTAAATATAGTGCTGTTGGTGCCAAAAAAACTGACATCCTATAAAACTCCTATTTTTATTCTGAGGAGTTATTACCGGTGCAAAGTAAGGTAGCATAGCGGTGACCGATGCAAATAGCGTTCCCGGACAAAAAACACCCGTGAATCAACAGCTTATCGATTTTCCCATTAAATAAATGTAATTTTAACCATCTCGATTCGTATATAGATACATATACAGTAGTGTCCCCCCGCCCATGCCACATGCCCAGTGCTCAGTTAATTATTCAATTGTCAATAGAATGATGACCCAATTTAGTTCCAGTGAACTCACTCCATCCATCCTATGAATTTCGAAACACCGAAAGAAAATTACGTAAGTGCTATTGATATATCTGGCGATAGCGCATACATATATATAATTATATTTACAGTCATAAATGTGTGCCTATTTATTCTTGACACTACATTTTATCCATAGGTGTTCTTAAAAAGCTTTATATGTAAGGTACGAAAATTTTGAAGTTGTTGTTTTTTTTCTTATTGCTAACGTTCTGTGCGTGGCTACTTCTACTTCTATCGGTATGTCCTTTTAATTCGTGGAAGCATTCTATGTACTATAACGTTTAGGAATCGCAAGATTTAATTGCTTGCTTATTGTTAGTGGTAATTAACTGTGCTTGTTCTAGCTAGTAAGTTATGAGAGCGAGAGGCATGTTTTAATTGCCTCTCCGAGATATACACAGAGCGTAGCGGTTTCCAAAAGAAAAGGACTTAATTGCTATAGCAAGGCTGCTTAAAAATCAAAATGGATAATTGCAATCCATTTATTGTGGAGACTTGATTGTGTTAACACTTAAAATTCGGGGCGTAAAATCGGGATATTTACAGAAGAGAAACAGTAAACGATTGTATTCTCCATTCCATCGACAGTAGAAAGTGTTCATTGTGTTTGTGTTGTAATATTATGTGAAGTAAATAATTTATTCGCTCATTAAACTAAGTTCATAAAGTAAATATTTCTTAACTAACAATTATTGATGTTAAAGTTGTATTTTAAATTCTAACGCACACATTCACGTTGTATTTTTCTTCTGTAATCCATCATTTCATTCTGCTCTGATCCACCACATACATAATTTCATCATCCACGCACTTTTTAATTGTTCTGGAAAAAAATGCTAAAGAGTTCCAATAATCATAAAATTATCACGTCCAGAAAGAACCAATAATCACAACAACAAATTCCGACTGAACATGTTTTTGTACTCAAACGAAAATAAACAGTAAACTCAGCTGCCGACAGGATATTCCGGTATGGAGCAAGAAAAAACTCACTAGTCAGCCGGTTTCCAAGTTCACAGGTAAGTATTTCACCTGTAGCCTGTAGCTCGTGTAATAATACTTTTTATAGAGAATTTTATTGCGGCTCTACTAACCCAGCAACTAGGTTTAACATTACTTTACAAATAAAACAGTTATGAACAAGACACGTATGTATGCAAAGTCGATTTTTGCTATACTTATTAAATGCGATTTTTGCAATGACTTAATTTTTTGCTCGCAACTTTTTTGAACAGTTTTAAAACTGATTACTCTGCTCGATCCGCAATACAATTCTCTATCACATACGTTTTAACAGGATTGTGAGACTTTGCTGGCTTCTGGACGTTCTGGATGAGGAGGACCCCCCGCCCTCCTCATCCTCGGGGGAGGGAGCAAAGGGTATGGGGCACCCGGTACATATCGTCTGTGTTGATGCAATATGTCTAAAGTCCATCAAATGATCTTTTTACCTATGTTTTAGTATTATGGACTTGGAACACATTGCATTGAAACAGGTGATATATCGCTGCTTATAGGATGCAAAATGACGCGTTTCCTTTAAACCTTAAAAAAGGCACGCAGCTAACAAGTATTCTTTTCATATTGATTAAATCACCCATTTAGCATTGTTGAAAAACTAATTTTTTAATTTTTTAAAACATGCAGAGACTCGATGGACACTTTTTCAAACTGCGCAAAACCTGGATTTGCACTTTTTCAAAACATGCAAAACCTTGATTTACACTTTCTCAAAACTTTCGAAATCTTGACATGCACTTTTTCAAAACATGCAAAAACTCGATGTACACTTTTTCAAAACATATAAAATCTTGATTTGCACTTTTTCAAAACGTACAAAATCTCGATTTACACTTTTTCAAAGCAGGCAAACCCTCAATTTAAACTTTTTTAAAACATGCAAAAACTCGATTTACAATTTTTCAAAACATGCAAAATTTGAATTTTCACTTTTTCGAAACACGCAAAAACACGATGTGCACTTTTTAAAACCATGTAAGACATGTCTGCACTTTTTCAAAACATGCGAAATCTTGATTTACACTTTATTGAAACATGCACAGCTTCCTCGATCTGCGCAATTTTAAAAACCTACGAATCTTCTATTCACATTTTTTTGAAACATGCAAAACTTTGATTACAAAACATAATTAGCTTTCGTACTTTTACTGTGTTGTAAAAATGGGGGAACTATGAGTCGTTTTCTGCTTTTATGGTTACGCGTCATTTTGCATCTTAACATTGTGCCTCTGCGTCACTTTGCATTTAAGCATACTGGATACGCGTCATACTGCATCTCAAGTAGCGATATGCATACTTGAAATATATATACAATAGTTTCTACACAGCTTATGACTTTTAAGCCGTCAAAGTCTCTCAATACCGCCAGAAATAGGATATGAAATAAGAAAAAGTGATTATAATTATTTTTACTAATCAACTTTTTCCATTTTAAGCTTCTCATAAATAACTCTATTCATTGTGTTCTGTTTGCATGTTCCCTAAGTCGGTACAACAGCCACAACCTTGACAAACAGATTGCATTGATAAAGCCGAAGCCTGTAGAGATAATATTTTTTGCTTTTAAATCCCTGCCCTACTGGCCAGGCAGATACAACCTTTTGAACGTATAAAAGAAATAATTACCCTAGTGATTATTTCACATTTTTTTACAACAATTCTCACAGCCACACAGCTCCTTTTCTTCTTGCGTGACTGTATAGCATCGTGGATGTAGCTGTCATTTTTCTGCTGGATTTTAGGTACTTTTTAACCTCGAACTAACTTTATTACATAAAACCTCATTGTATAAACCACTGTCTTTTATCCTACGCACGCAACTCTACTCTTTTTCCCTTGTTTTCCAGTTCCCCCACGTTTTTAGCTTCAATTCACAGCAGATGCATTTTTGCTGTTGCTTATTGTAGGTAGGATTTAACCATCTTATACATATTTACTATTTACTAAGCAAAAACATTGGGCCTGTAATTATGCAGTTGGAAATGGAAATGTAATAAAATCGATCCCAACAGCATAGTAGCAACAGCAAGGGACACAGAGCAAAATAGAAACCGTGAGGGAACAGTACAAACACTGCAGCAAGGGGCCTTGCAAATATTATGCCCGTCATTCACAAGTTTTTAAAAATACTAAAAAACTTTTGGGAAAGGGGCCATTCGAATTTGAATGCTTTCTAATGTAATAATTGAAAGGCCCCAAAGTCCACAGAAACTGAAGGATGAATGCATGACAGCGATCCGTGGTAATTTTTGGAAAAAAATCACAAGTTTAATTCAGTCAGTCAGTCAGTCAGTCAGTGGATCTTGAGCCTTCTGCCAGAGAGAAGAAGGCAGTTGGCAGTTTCGCTCTTTTTTATTGCAGTTCGTGACTGCAAGCTGCAAATATCTTATCAGTTCCTTTTTAGCAAAAAGTTTTAACCTCTCATATTTAGTGGCTAAAGATTTACATAAATTGTGGTTGAATTCATGGAGCTAACTAAAAAATTAGAATTACTCATGTTTGCAAACTGGTTCTTTATTCTTTGCTCAGTGTCAAAGATCATGGAAAGGAAGCGTTCGTTCCAGTGCAGTGACGAGGATTGACAGTATTTAATTTACATGCTTAATTAGTAAGAATTTAATTTATTTCTTCCAACGTTTGCTGCCTCTTGTACAGATAATACATACCGCATTTTTTTCATAGCTGTCATCTTTGACAAATGACAATCCCTAATGGTTGAGAGATAACTGCAAAACAAGTTGTAAATAGCTTGTAAATAGTGAAATAAACGACGTCTTTAGCTTGACAGATTTTAAGAAAAGTACATGGCTTATGTATGTACGTATGTGTGTGTGCCTTGCTTAATTGAAAGTGACCTGCAGTGAAGAAATAATAAATTAAATAAAAATAAGAAACGGTAATACAAGTTGAAATAAGCATGCATCCAAGAATCCAAGAACAATACGTACCACAAAATAAAGCCAACGGCGGCCTGTAAGTCAAAAGTAATGCCGGTTTTGCTTTGGGATGGTGGGCGTCGAAGTGCCATAAATATATTTTTATGACTGCTGTAACATGCCAGTTAGCAATTAAAAGTTGTAGAAACAATATTAATTATTATTATTTCAAAGAAGAAAAAATTATATTATTATTTAAAGAAACTCAATTATTTCTGGCATGTTCTGTGGGTAGTGTGGGTAAGGGCATAGTGAAGCAATCTGTAGGAGGATCAAAAGTTTATTTTTGAATTTTTGTGTGTATTTCAGAATGTTTCCAGATTTTGGCAGCTCTAATCCCAATTAGCGCAAAATAATGCGATAATAGAGATTAAAATAGCTACCAGTACTCATAACGACGAAAGAGGAAGAAGTGCCGGTGGCGTATATTATACTTGTAAGGACGTAAGGCGGCCTCATCAACGAAAATTTGTATTCAATGGCTAAGTTGAATCTCAATTACGAATTACTTCCGGCCAAGCTTCATTACTTTGCGTATTACGGAGGTAAATTGACTACTGATTTGTGTAACTCCTAATTCTATAAGACCTATTCGCAGCTGAGGAACCATGGAAAGAATGCTTTACAAAAGTGTTTAATTCTATAAAATATCTTTTTTAAAAAAAGTCAAAACTAATGAATAACACTTCCAAAACTTTCAAAACTAGTAAATAACACTTTTCCAAAACTGTCAAAACTAGTAAATAACACTTCCAAAACTGTCAAAACTAGTAAATAGCACTTTTTCAAAACCGGTCAAAACTAGTAAATAACACTTCCAAAACTGTCAAAACTAGTAAATAACACTTTTTCAAAAACGGTCAAAACTAGTAAATAACACTTTTTCAAAACTGTCAAAACTAGTAAATGACACTTTTCCAAAACTGTCAAAACTAGTAAATAAAACTTTCAAAATGTCAGAAAACTAGAAATTAACGTTTTCAAATGGTCAAACCTAGAAATTCCCCCTTTTCAAAAACATTTAAAACTAACTAAGAATATTACCGTTTCGAAAAGTTTAATACATTCATTGATAATTACATCGTATTTTATGCATTTAAATTATATATTACCTACCTATAAGAACTTATAACATTTTGCGCATTTTAAAAATAGCGTCACACTAAATAAAACTGTATGTAACATGAAACAAAACGTATGCTTTTACATAGCCCTTGGAGCCCTATGGCCTTTCATCCCCGTCATCGCCCGTCAATGGGGCATGTCAGCCTGGTCCGTAGGATGGATCTTTTCCCTAGCAGCCCTTTGTGGGGCCGTCCTTGCCCCCCTCGTCAACCGCCTGTCCAGCCAATTTAGACTCCGAAAATTGACTTTCCTCTTATTTCTCACCCTAAACATCTTCTCATTCATTGGCCTCGCAGCCCTGCCAAATAATTCACCCACTGACAAATCTACCCACTTTGACCGGCCCGTTGAACTAGCCTGCGATGAAACTACCCCCAGAATGCAATTATATCTCCGACAGTGTCAAAGCACCGAGCCTTCCTCACCCTCCTGCTACTCTCAAGAATTGCGGGAAAAGTATTTTGAAATTGGCAGTGATGAGGAAGACTGGAGCTCCGCGAATGAGAAGCTAACGAAGGGCTTAACCTTTGAAAAATGTGATGTTCGATGTTCCTTGAAGAATCAAAATATTGACGTCTGTGATTTATTCGATGAGCCTGAGAACTGTCTTTCAAATTCTCGGTCAAATTCTCCCAAAGGCAAAAGTAGAAGTCAAAGTAAAAAATTTAGTTTGGTGGAAAAACGTGGGAATGTTACCTTCATCAAGTTTGAAATGAGGATTGAGGTTCATAATTTGATTTTTTTTCCTAAAATAATTACCCAATAATTATGATTAAAATTTGCTAATTATATGTTTTAACAGGTGGCAAGCATCGTACAAAATTCGAGCTGCCTTCACCTCCCCCTGGACCTCATTTCCTTCGACAATAAGCGGCTCATGACTGCCTGTCCCAGCACAGGCGGGGCTCAGTCAACAAAATCCTCCGAGGCCATCATTATGCCCGACTGCTTCGTCAACTGTCGGAAAAGCAAGGCCATCAATGCTTTATTGGAATCCCACGAATTAGAAAATAACAAAACATTCAAAATGGACCACAACACCGATGAATTCTGGGCCTTTGCGATTCTAGTTTGCACTAGCGTTACCTGTATAGCTATCGTTTCTTTGCTTGCTGATGGAATTACCTTTGATCTCCTTAACATGGGCAGACCCACTAAACACAGTGGCATTCGTAGGATCAACGAAATAAGCGATTTTGCATTTGTTCGACTTTGGGGCGTGATTGGCGGCGGGGCTTTCGCAATTTTGGTTGGATACTTGATGGACTTTGACAGTGAGGGGAAGGCGGTCAAGGACATAGAAAAATGCTTTTATATTAGCCTGGGCCTTCTTGTTCTGGACTGGGCCATTGCTGTCAATTTAAAGGTATTATATTTTAGAATTTCAATGGAAATCTACATATCGCTTATTAAGATTCAAAATGACGCGTACTTATGCACGAACCCTCAAAAAGGGCACAGTATTAATCAGTTTTCTTTACAAATGGATAAATTACCCATTTAGCACTGTTAAAAATCAAACTTTGGACTTTTTTGAAACAAGCGAAACTGTAATTTGCACTTTTCGAACCATGCAAAACACTGAAATACACTTTTCAAACCATGCAAAACATTGAATTACACTTTTCAAAACATTAAAAACGTAGAATTACACTTTTTCTGAAACGTGCAAAACCTTGATTTACACTTTTTTAAATCAAGCAAAAACCAGCAGTTACACTTTTTTAGAAACATGCAAAACCATGATTTACACTTTTTCAAAAGCTTTTTTTGAAACAGGCTAAACCTTTGATTTACACTTTTAAAAACAAGCAAAACCTGGAATTACACTTTTTTAGAAACTTGCAGAACACTAAATTCTAAATTATACTTTCCAAAACAAGAAAAACCGGGAATAACACTTTTTAAATAACATGCATAACCTTGGTTTGCACGCTTTCAAGACAAGCAAAACCTGAAGTTGCACTTTTTTGAAACATACTATATACTCACTAAGCGTTCTTGTTTGATCTATTTTGAAACATGGAAATCTTTGATTGCTACATTTTGAAGCATGCAAAACTTCGATTTCAAAACATAATTAGCGCCAAGTACTTATATGTTTTAAAAACCAGTAGTTTTCTGCTTTTATGGGCATGCGTCATTTTGCATCCTAACATTTTGCCTCCACTCATTTTGCACTTAAGCAATAATTGACACTTGTCATTTTGCAACTTAAGCAGCGATATTACCTTGTATTGAAATAAATAATTTTGTACTTTTTAAATTGAATCACTAAGGTGAACGAACAACTACGTCAAGACCTTTTTCCCGAAGCCTTCAAAAAGGTTCTAAAGGAGCCAATAGAGATCATTTTCCTATCCGCCTGCTTTCTAGTGGGATTCTTTGGCGGTCTTCAGTCTACTTTTCAATTTTGGTAAGACGCAGACGCAAGGAAAATTGTGGGAAAATTTAAATAAAAAAGCCACCAATCTTAAGTAAAACAAAGGATCAATTTTGACTGGGATTTTGCTTCTGTTTTTTTGGGTCAATTTATTTCCAGGTTTATGGAGGAAATAGCTGACGATATAGACAACAGTGAAGATAAGTGTGCTTGGATTGAATGGATGAGACTTGCTCAAGGCACAGTAGTACTCGTTGAGTGCTTCATTGGAACACTGCCATTTTATTTAGCTGCCCGTAAGACACATAAAATAATAATATAAAATTAAAGACCGAATTCAAAAACTGCGCATTTATTGAAATTTTTGCGTAATTTCTTAAATTAATAATATAATTATTGCTGTATTTTTTTTATTTCCAAAGGTTCCCTCATTTGGGCAGTTGATGAATTGTACTGCATTGTAATTGCTTTGGGAGCTATTGGCCTACGATGCCTACTAATGTCTTTCGTAGAAAATCCATGGGTCATCGTCCCATTCAGTTTGTTTCAAGGGGTAACAAGTGGCTTGTTCGATCTAATGGTCATTAGCCACTGTCATAATTTCCTCAGGGGGCAGCTGCAGTACAAAAATGCAAGATTGGTCGACTTTCTCATTTTGCCCCTGACTGCTAAAGGGCTAGGTGGGTAGATTCAAAATGAACTTTGGCTGACTGTTTTGTAATATGCATTAAGTTAAAGCTAAAATTTTAAACTCTTACTTACACTTTTTAAAAAAAGGGGCAAATCTGCCGTTTACCCTTTTCAAAAAAGACAAATATGCCGTTTACTCTTTTCAAAAAAGACAAATCTGCCGTTTAC
>JAQFZC010002200.1:0-24337 GCA_034695205.1 Dicyrtoma fusca | reverse complement strand
TATAGATCCAAAATTAGAATGGTGTATCTACAGACGTGTGGAATCTACAGGGTTCCAACTTTCCAGGATTTCCGGGGAACTTTCAAGATGCCTGTCTTTTCTACAGATATTTTCATTCAGGTTCTTTATTATTCTCTTAAAAATGATTTTTTAAACAATATCCTCTTTTAGAATGTGTGGGAAAGAAAGCTTTTTGGACTACAATTAGATACTTTTAAAAGTATTGTTTTATCAACACAAGCGAATTAATAACCAAAGATTTTTTTCAGTACAACGAGAAACATTTAACAAAATGCCAAAAAACCGGCATCTCCGGTGTTACAATGGTCACATGTTATAATGATCACATGTTATAATGGTTGTGTGTTTTACTGGTCGCGTGATATAATGGGCTACTACTATATGCTTGTAAACGAAAATAGGAAATTTTGGATGGCCTTATTTATGGGCGTTGTTTTGGAATTTTGTTTTCCAAAATAACGTTTGGAGCACAAATGAGTTATCAGACCACGCCTGGCAGATCCTGTTTGTTTAAAGGCTTCGGTTGAGAAATGGCGGCAGCGTTCATTACTATCGGTAAAAATGTGGCAAACAAATTACCGTACATTATCCTTTTCGCTTATTTTACCCCATGCCGTGTATCATCGGTAACCTAACATGCTGATTACAACCCGTTGTTGGGTTGTAAATAAGCTATTGAACTCACTACTTGCAATTGAAATGTATGTCTAAAAGCATTAATATTCAAGTACACGCTTGGCATTGGCGTTAGGCTCAAGTTGTTCCATACATTCCACAGCGTTCAAGCCACGTCAAAATAGGCCTTATAATAGCAACCAAGAAAGAGCTGATAATTTCTCTAGATGTACCCCTATAATACAAGGAAGGCAGGCAGGATGTGCCTCTTCCACCAATATTTCGTAGCCGTTAGGTGTTTGCAAAAGTTTTTTAGTCCGAGCTTGTGACGATATTTATGGTGGACATGCATAGAATGATCACAACCAACTGAAAGAAATATCTCCATTTAGAGTATTAGCCAGAGTGCTGTCAAGGCGTTAATATCATCCTCCACGAAATCTGTGTTTGTTAAGAAGTGTTGGGATTCATTATTACAACTTTCTCTGGATAACAGAGTTACAATCTTGTGGATACCCGAATATAAAGGATTTGACGGAAATAAGGCGGTTGACAGACTGACACGGAGTGCATGCATCCTACAAGAGAGGGGCAGTTATTCGACAGGAACAGAACCCATAATCTCAATATGTGACTCCATCGTGTGTGCTGAAAGCAAGTGCCAGCTTGCAGAGCATCAGAGTTCTTTGGGCAAACGAACCGATCGAATGGCCAAAATGTACATAACTAGACTCACATATGGCATAAAATCTTCATTTCACCTAGGTAGTAGCGTTTCTCGTAACCTAACATTGATCTTCAGTAGGCACTGTAACCTGCAGAAGAACCTGCACAGGATACGTGTTATGGTCTTTCCACATTACTATTGCCGGAGGAGAACGATGACACAATAGAGCAATATTTGTGTAGGTGGAGAATTTTTATTTTTATAGTCGGAGCACTTGAAATGATTCTTAGTACCCAGTGCAGACACGTTGAACGTAATTAAGTCCTCTCCCATAGGGTACTTGTATTCATTGTTGTAACAGGCAGACTCAATGGGAAGCAACATTATAAATCCTTACCGAGACGAGGCTAGCAATTGGCCCAACTTGTGGCCTGAGATAATACTACATCGCGACGATCACGGTATACTGGGCATGAAAGGCCACGAAAAACTGGTATACCTGGGACCGCTCATTAATTACGTCACGGTAGTTGCGGTCGGTGGTGGGTGGACACAGAGTGACAAAACGTGACGTGGGTCGGTAGTACCCTTTCAAAATCGTTATGTCAAGTAATAACGAAGTGAATAATAAGTAGTGAAAAAATACCTGTGCTTTGATGGAACTTCCACCAAAGTCTGAATCATTGCCAGTGTTCCCGTGTGATTATTTGTGCACAAGCGTTATCCCAAAAGTGAATGTCAGCACATGTCATGTCTATTTTACGTGCTTTTTGCAAATAATATGTAATTGTGTTGCTTTAAAGGAAACGAAAAATGCCTAGTCCTTCATTAGTGCTTAGTCTTGTTTGGAATCAAACATGCTTTTTAAATTACAAATTTCTGATCGTGACATCCGGTCGGTGGTGGGAAAACCCAGCGTGACATCGCGTGACAAGTGGTCGGTGATGGTTCAAAAATCGACTTTTTAGCGTGACGTACTTTATGAACGGTCCCTATAACAGATAGAGTGAATGGATTGTTTTTCCTTTAAAACCGCTAAAAGCTTTATTTAGTTTTTGGTATTAGATACTTTGTCTACCCACACACTCACAAAATAAATCAAATAGGTAATGATGAAAAAATTATTCTGTTGTTGCTTACTAACAGATATTACGTGGTGGTTAGATTAATCTCATGACGTGTGCAAATAATAATAATTTTATTAACAAAATAAGTAATTGGCAGAAGAAGAAAATAAGCTTTATGGCACCATAAGTCCTCATGCTTCATAGCAGAATAAGCCAAAAAATAATCCCTTTTCAGTCTTTGTCATTGTAAATCATGTGTGCACTATTAATGTTTTTTTCTTCTCAGAACTCGGCACCAACTTTTAGCTTATCAGAATTTTTAATTGCGTAAAACTCGCGGAATAAAGGTAGGCTGGAGATGGAAATGGAACTGATATTGCATTCTTTACATACAAACTTACGTCACTGTTACTCAGTTTTAATAGCCGTAAGTGTTATCACATTTTTAAAACATACAGATATGTTTAGATTAGTGAATGTTTTTAAATAATTTACAGTCGTCTATAAAAAATTATTATGTATTCTTAATTGGTAATTATTTCGAATGGAATCACTTAAAACAGTTTATACTTGTATAGTTGTTATTGATTTTAGCTACTAATGTTTTATTCAATAAGAACATTTAACACGAGATACAAATGACAATTTACATGTATAAATGATTTCGTGATCAGTCACTAGCCGTGATATCTGTCTAAGTGATCTCAATTTTGGTTAATTTGCCTTATATGTAATAATTTCTGAATAGAGACATTCCCTGGCTTATCAGTTTTCTTAAAAAAAATTCAGTTATACATAAGTGGGAAGCGAGTCAACAACTCTATTTTAGTTCTGGTGGTCCAACGATAGGACAGACAGCAGAGCGCGAGTAAAGGAAGGAAAGCATGTGAACAGTAGTAGCAGTATATAAATATATGTATACATGTTTGTACGTATCCCAGGAAATAGAGACGTGTGGCGTGCACAGTTTTCATTACAGTCTGACATGAAATCCAGGCATTACATAGAATTTCTCTTCCGTCTCAGTCATTCATACATGCCAACGAGCACCACATCCTTCACTCCATCCCTATATGGTTTGAAGTGACCCAATGAGAAAGGGAGCAAAGGAACAGAATTTGTAGAGTAAAAGACCTTGCCGGGCTCGTTCGCACTCCCCGTGTATGCTTCTAGTGTAGTCATAAACACTTACAGAGAACTGCACTTAGGACATCCATATTTGAGGAACTGCAAGTAAGTAGCTTAGCTAGACTCCTTTCGTAGCATGGACCATACTGTTTCTACTTCTACTTATGCTTCCTCGCTAATTAACCAAAGCGGATCTCAGTGAATAAACACATCTCCGGTACACGCATCTCAATTATAAATTCGGAACTATTAGGAAATTTAAGGAGTTCTTTGCTCGTGGCCGACTCAAAGCAGGCGCGCAGTGACTAGCCCACATCTTTTTCAGTACAAAGAAAAATATCCTGAGTCAAATTTAATGTTCAGCATCAACTGGGAATTCACTATGACAGTTGGATGGATAAGTGAAAGCGGGTATAAATAGAACGAATTAAAATGCGCAAAAAAATTAGTGACGACAAAGGTAATGAAATGAAGGCAGAGTGTACACTCTCAAGCTTAATGGTTGCGTAGACACGTTAAACAAATGGAGAGAAGAAAAGAAGGATCAACTCAGTTGTGAGAATGTCTGAGTTTCACTCTCCTACTCCATGTGTCGACTGATCGTCAGTTCCGGACACTTTAATTTTTGAAAATAGATTTGAAGTAATCGCTATGTAGATTGCTTTCCTTTTCTCCTCCAAGTTGTCAAGTAGTCTCTGCAGGACTTCTTAAGCACTTTCTCTCGACAATTCACATCAACTCAATCCCAACTGCAAACATTCATTCATAAAGACTCATTACTCCAGTCGAACAGCCTCTCAGCAGTCTCAGCCTACTTCTCCTTTTAACTTTCTTCAGTGCCAGCCTTCCTCCAAAACTTTATCTTCGACTTGTCCTCTCATAATACGTGACTAAGACTAAGTCATTCTACCCTATCTCTTTTATGGCTACGCATTCTCTCTCATACTTTCCTTTCCCTTTCTTCAATGCATCATCCACACAAGCCTCCATTCACATTCCTCTACTTTCCAAGGCCCTCCAAGCACAGCATCTTTCAAGTGAGAATTAAAAAACAAAGTGCTTCCTAATATTTGGTCTTACCAGTCAGCCAACCAGTTAGCCATCCAAGCATTTCAATCAGATATCACTAGAGTCTTCCATTTCCACCACGTAACCATAACCAGTACCAGCTCAGCTACTTTATGCAGTAATCAGCTTATTCAAACATCGTTCCCCTGCAATCTACCATATCATCCACCCCACCTCACCTAAAACTTCGCTCACACCAACTTTATTTCACTTGACTTCCTTTAGCGTAGTCAGGCTTTCTCCGCATCCTTGTAGATCCTTTTTCTGTCCCTTTAATGCGTCCTTGCAGGACAACAAAGCTACTGGGACGAAGTAGATAACGACGAGAGAGTGCGTCGTAGTGAAAGTATACCCTCTTAAAAATCGGAGAGAATAAACAAAATGCGGAGGGGCTGAGATGGAATGTCGTTTGAGGAAAAAGATGGAACGAGCGCCAGGAACGTGAAGATGACATGTAAAAGGGAATGGTGTGGGAGAGAGTTAGTCGGCTTGTGGTGAAAGTGTGTGGCAGAGTGGATAGATAGGGAGAACGGGGTAATTGGAATAAGAATGAAAGTGATTGATATGAAATAGAAGGAGCGAAGAAGGGCGAGGCTTGGAGAAAGAAAAGAGGAAATAGCGCGACGAAAGATAGTTTAGAAGGTAAATGAATTCATTTGCCTAAGTGGTTTTCGGCTTGTGAAAAAGATAATGTTTACTGGATGCAGTCTGTAAAGGAGTTTGTGGGAAAATGTAAGGATTATATGAGTAACTGCAGTGAAATGCAGTGCAACGCACATTTACAAAGCTCTCTTGTGAAAAGCCAAGGAGAAAAAATAGTTCTTTCTCGTTCTCGTTACTCTTTTTTCTTGTCCAGGGAAATATTTCTAAAGAAATGAGAATAATAAATATAGCTACAATGACTACGAAATAAAAGTAAAACTAATCCGTGTTTAAAGAAATCAAGTGAAGGCGTCTGTAAGTGTGACTGCGAGTGAAAGTCTGAGAGCGTAGGGAAAGTCAGGGAAAGTAGTGAATTCGATACGAAAAGAAAATCCTTGGAATGACAATGAAACGACTGCACCATAATTCTAGCCTCCATTTCTTTCCTCCTTTTTGCCTCTTCTCGTTCCACTCAGTGCTTTCTCCACTTTTCTTTCCCAGTACTTCCTCTAATTTGTAGACAACCACATAAAAAATACAGCTCCGCTCTCCACCCATCTATGGCTTGACTAACAACCTTGGAGATAGCTTCTCTTCCTTGTCGTCCATGTCCTTTTCTCGCTTTTTCTTTCAGAAAGTCTCTTCTAATGTAAATCCCAGCCTGGTACGTTTATAATTTTAGTCTTAAGACGTGTGGGAGTATGTGTACGGCTTTTTAGACTGGTGAGTCTGTCCGTGAGGGTGGGAAGTTAGGTAGGGGTACTGGGACTGCGTTTTATGGAGCGTGAATTGTGAGCTCGGCGTAATCATTAAATGCAGTCTCCCAATTGCCTTCTTTCCATCTCTACTTTTCTACATCTCTGCTTACTTCCTCTTTGGTGAATAGGGCCATATTGTGTTTCTCTGTCTCTTTTTCCTCGTGGACAAACACTGCTAACTGGCTTATGCTCCTTGTCCTGGGGGAATTTTCCCAAATCTTCACTTCCAAAAACAAGCAAGTCGCACCATTCAGCTGCACTTCAAGAGAAGCAAAAACAATGCTTTGATTAGGCATAGCAAGGCGATGAGGGCTCCAGCATGCCTAGAAACACGTGACCCTCTACAAAGAGCTTGAATATATATACTTATTGCAGAAAAGTAAGGCAGAGTGTTTCTCGAAACGAAATCAAAAACTGTGCGTCTACGGACTTTTATTAGACAGTATGGCAATTCGACGCGCAAGAGGGAACGGTAAAAAATTCACTGGAAATCTAAATCAATCTACAAGGAACAATATGAGCAAGGAAAACCAAATGCCGTTTCTCCCCCTTCTTTCCATTTTCTCAAACTTTCGTCACGTATTTTCTTTCTTTTTAATCCAATTTGTAAATGCGAACATGCTCATGTGACCACCGAACGTAGATTTAACGTCCGTCTTCCGTCCTCACTGGTCTTTAATTCCATGCACCACTAAACCGTTGAGGTTAGTGTAAATCTATAGCTGAAGGAGTGTGCAATGGAAAGCTTCCCTCTTGATTTCCCTCCTTCTCCTCTTCCCGGTGGGCTTCGCCTCATAAATGAAAAACTAACTTTTATCCTTACTTTCTCTTTGCATCCGAAGATATGAAGCTCGTCTAGTAAAGTTAATTGAATGAGGCCATGGGCAAAGCACTTGACGCGCTCACATGAATAGTAAACTTTTATTTTTTGGTTTCCACGCAGCGACTTTTATTCTGTTCAGACAATACCAGCGTTCAGCTCAATTTATTCCAAACTATAAGAGCCTTCTCATCCAGACGAGAGAAAAATGCACAAACAGAGGGTGGGTGATTAAGTTTGAAGAGATTGTCCCCATCCAAATACTGAGCCTACTTGAATGGATCCGCATGATTCGCTCAGGACGAACAACAACATGCTACTTTGTTCCTCTTCAATGCCTTTATCTTCGTCTCTTAAAAAGTTGTTCTTGTTGTGCTCAGCACCCATTTCCTCTTGAATTACCTCGTGAATAATTGATCGGGAGCTGAAAAACTTGAGCCATTCCATTCCTTTCCATTTGTTTTTTCTTACCAGCTCAGTCGGATATGCGAGGATCCGAGTTAAAGTTAAAGCCTCTTTACTCCTAGCCCAATTCCCCAACCATTTACAACTTGACTTTGCTCTCACGACTTTTTCAATTGTTCCCATCGACTAGCAACCAAGCGTATCTGCCAGAGCGTGAAGGTGGGGATAGTTTGCCAGTCTTCCTTTCCGCAAAGGATTTACTTTCTGAGACAGCGATGTGAGTCATTCTGAATAGGGGACAAGAAGAAGGTGTGCCAGTGTGCCAGAGCGACTGTTCGGATTTTGACAGAAAAGAACGTGGAATGGATCTCTGAACAGCAAGGACGACGATGTGGGAGTAATTGAGATGAAGATAACTGAGAGTAAACAACAGTCAGAAAGGTCACGAAAAGTCTACCCTTTACACTCCTTCTACCCATTCAAAGTCCCTCACATTCTTTCCCTTCTTTCTTTCATTTTGTACATCTACATCCATCCTTTTCTGTCTCTCAGTTTATCCTCCAAGCTTCCTATCAAACTTTTCTTTTGCAAAATCTCAATCTAAATCTTACCAACTCCCTTCTATAATTCTATCCGATCCAAATACAAAATTGTTCCGAGTACAAAGCTTCCTTCCCGCAGCCCACAAATATATTCTCTCGTAACTTTCGCTGTGCCTCGGGATTTCTATTTAAGTTTATTTTTTATTCATAGTGATATAAATTCGCAATAGTAGTCCAATGCTAATACATGCTTAGCATTACCAAGATGTCCTTGGGCACTACAAAAAATGCTTAGAAAGTAGTTATGTATTTGCTGGCCAATGCCAAAGATGTTGTTTTAAATATAATAGTAAGAATTTAAATATAATATAACGACTATTTTCTTTTTTAATTTTAATTAAATAAATAAATGTACACAGTTAAATAATTTATAAGGCAAGAGGGCTTCACCCCATTGTTTTATGTGTGCCATAATACTTCAATATAGCTTTTGAAAATAGCTGGAAAAAAACTTTTTTCGACTTTTGGTGACTGTTGGATGTCTTGACCAAAATATTTAAAAAAAATACCTTGACCTTGCGAAACAAATTTTCCAAAACAGTGAAACCTAGAAGATGTTAACTTCCTGTAGCTTAGAGTTAGTTTAAACTGCATCAACGCAATTATACGCAACGCAGTTACCCCTAACGTAATTTATGAATAGCACTTACGTAATGCATGAAGTATCAAACTTAATTTATGAATAGTCTCAACATAATTCACAAACGCTCAAAAACAACTGATGTGCATCCCCTACGTCAAGTATGAAGTGTAGCAAACGTATTTCTGTGTACATTCACGTTCCACGCACAAACCTACACTTTACCAAAAACAATTAAAGATGAAGCCTAAAAATATTTGAAACGCATTAAAAACACATCTGGAATACCTTATAATGGTTACAATGCATTCTAAATGAGTTTCTTATGAGTTTCAATTTTTTAAGGCTTCACTATTATTAGTCTATTTTTGCAGAGTGTGTATGCTAATAACGTAGGTATGTAGCTACACAAATGTACATGTTATACATACTTACGTATGTATAAATGGCACATCACGCATAACATGTGTACATTCCTCAAAGACTAATTAAAGAAATTTCAAATCAAAACAATAGGTTACTCAAGTCCGGCGGAGAGTTAACTCATACCATTTTAAAGCTAATTACAAGTTGAATACGAATGTTATAGACTCGGAGATCGATAATAGGACCGATTTTAAGACGAAATGAAAATATGATGACATGAAAATTCCGTTATTTTTTATTTCATATTACCTTTGAACTTTTTTCAAAGCATTTCAATACAAAATTTATGTACTTACCTACATACCTACACAACCTAAACAATTCAAAAAGCAACTTCAAATCTGTAAATATGATCATCCATTTATTCATTTAAAACAATGCATTTCAAATGAATATTGGACAAAAAATATAGTTACGTGAAATTATATAAAAGTTTTAGTAACAAAAGGTTTACAAATTATTTGTTCAATCGCAAGGAAATAATACTTAAGCATGAAGCATGGTTCTATTCCACAAGTGCATAGTACACAGCAGTACCTTTTATGCTCGCATAATGAGCTATGAAGCTTATATAATTAGATACTAAAAGGCATAACCCGTGTAGTTTGATTCCAAAGATTATAGCTAACGATGATACAACACCATCCTCAATACCATCTGACTACAAACCATAGACCCCTTCAACTAAAAGACCTTTAGGTTAAATCAAAATATTATACAGTCAGTTGATTCCTTTGCACAACAGAAATAAATTTTGCCTATCAATCGATCTGGCTAGAGAGTGAAAGTAGTAAGGAAATGTATTACCTAATTACATTTATAGTGACAGAAAATGTGTATCCTTACTAATTATTCTAAGGTATTTTTTAAACAACGGTTCGGAAGCAAACGGAGGAAATGAGTTCATTTTGAAACTTCATCAGATGATACGTACCGTGCCAGAAAACATTGAAGAGTTTTTTTTCGAATTCAGAGAAAGAAAAAAGGAACAATTAGATAAGTAAGGGGATAAAAGATGTGAATCTAGAAGCAAATATTTTAATCCTTCGAGTAAGCGAATCACAACTTCTTCAATTCTAGGAAACCTCTTAGAGCCAGTTATCCGAAGAACCCTCAAGACTCTCTATCAGAAACAGAGACAGCCATGCTCCGGAAAGGACGGACGGAGGCAAACAGTAGGTCGATAGGAGGAAAGGCAGAAAGACAGCTATGGGGCAGTTGAATGAGATATTCAATGAGTCATTCTGGTCAAAGTCCGTGTGGATGATAGTGTGAGAGTATGGGAGCTAAAATGTTTCAAATGCCCAGTCATTCGGAAGTATGCGTACATGGAATACAGCCAGAAAAGAGAGAAAATCCATGGAGTTACTTTTGGACTCCTTACAATTACTCAATCAGCTCACACTTTCAATTATTCCTTGCTCACTCTCTACGTGTCGATTCAACATTAGCTTCTCTCTTTTCCACAGGGCCATGAAGCCCATTCGTCTTCCGTCACAGTTCCACTATGCACCAGGAAGAATAAAAATTCGATCGTATTTAGCAAAGGAAACTCAAGGGAAAGTAGATGAATAAACAAGGATGGACATGAGGCAACAAATGGAGTTGAAGATGAACAAAGCCTATAAAGAAAGTCTGTACGGAAGAGCTTGCTCATGTATTTCCAAAAGAGGCAGACTAAAATAAAGATTATGAATGTGTCGGGAAGAAATGAGGAGTGTATAGGTTTAGGGTTTAGTGTACTAGAGGGAAAGGAAACAAGTTCGCTCATTATTATCATTCCGCCGGCTTGACTATCCCTTGACTTTGGCTTGTGTAAAGTCTGCTGTCGCTTTCTCATTCTTCATACTTTCTTTCATTTCTCTACTCACTGCTTTCTTTGGCTAGTCCTCACACTTGTACGTTCCCCCACGCACTCTCCTATCTAAACCCTTTATTTCTTCTGTCTTACTCGTTCATCCGCGACGCTCTTGAATTCATGTTTATGTAGGAGTAAAGAACGCTAGGCTCTGGTGGTTGGGACAAACAAACTGAAGAATAAACGAAAACGAAAATCCTTTTTTAATTGATTGCACGAGCAGCTCCACTCCAGTGCATTAGGGCATTGGGACTAATTTTAAGCGAGTGGTTTGCTTTCGCCGTAGAAGGCCATCCTTCATTCCCAATGAATTATGTGTATGTGCAATTGCTCCGGCTAAAGTTTTAGACTTTCATTTCATTCTAAGGGAGCAGAAGGACAAGAGGGAAGGGAAGGGGAAAGCGGCTGAGGAATGTGAATGAAGGTCTTGTCATACCAACTAATGTCATAAATAATTACGCTCATGTCCCAACCAGCGTCCATGTTTGCATGGTTTGCATTCTTACTGGAGTAAATTTTTGGTTGAAAAATGTAAGTGTTCATAAATTAGTTGGTTACGCTCTACAACGACCTCTCCTACGATGTATATATACATACCTACTTGAATTCTTCATTGATTATGATCTATTGAGCTACTCAAGGGCGTAAATAAAACTCCTTCCCACTGGCATTACTCTTTTTGCATAATAAATGCATTCTGTCTGGGGCACTTTCTAAATTTAAAGTACTTTTGCATTCTTTCCACATTAAGGCTGCAGCAATTTTAATCGCCACTCCTTGAGTTAGTTACATATTATGTGTTCCGGACCAAATAATTCAAACCCTACAGATAGCTATAAATTAAGTTTACTACAGATAGCTATTCAGAGGTCAAGACATCGGTACCCATTTGATCTTAGATGTAATTAATACACATCTAACATTTAGAAGCTAGTGCTTTCAGAACTATGTATATACCTTTGAATAAGAATGCGATTTAAAACCAAATCACTAAAGTTGCTGTTAAGGGAATCTATAATGGTAAAGAACCTACAAAGGAGCAATTAGAAAAGGCGTTAATAGATAATGCTGCATTAAGAAAAATTAGTGCGACATTTTTAACGCTACAGAAGTGTGTATATGTACCTATGTTTCCATTTCCAGTTAAGCTTGTAAATTGGATATGGAATAATAAATCCAGAAACAAATGAAGATATGAATTAAATAATTAATGTAACTACTCATTCTTCGGATTGGCCTTGCCATCCAGGGAGTCACCTTTTATATACGAATGGATTGTAAAGTTGGCGTGTTGTGAGCCAGGCTAGGGTGGTGTGGGTTGGTTGGAGTTCATTGTAGTCAAAAACCTCACGCAAAAGACAAGTTGCTCAAGTGCCCATTAAATTGATAAACACACGCACACAAAGACTGGGTTGCACACAGTGAGGTTCTTAAAAGTATTCCGGCCAAAAATACAGCTGTAGATGGACCGCTTTGTAATTGAGCATTTAATTTGGCTCTTTAAATGATTTACTTTTAAATTGGTTCTGTAGTTAGTTCTTGAAAATGTTGACTTCACTACATCCCGGCTATTGGGTTATGGAGATATGCAACCCCCGACGTAGTGCAGTCAACATTTTTCAAGAACTAACTACAGAACCAATTCAAAAGTAAATCATTTACAGACCAAAATTAAATGTTTAGTTACAAAAGATTCGATCTACAACTGTATATTTGACCGGAATACTTTGAAGAACCTCCCCAGTATTACAGAAAGTAAAAGCTCGTATCTACGATGGCACTGAGCATTCCATCTAATTTTCTCTTGTTTTCTTTATGGCTGTCTCCCGTATCTAAATGCCAACTCGGGAGTAAACTAAACGCTCTCATCAAATCAAGACACGCCGACGGGAGAATAGTGAAGAGAAAAGAAAATCCCATGAGATTTATGACGAGCGTGATTTATGATAATTACTCCTCACAATACCACATCAGCCCATTCATGCCCAAACAAGAGCGACAGAGAAAGCAGAGAAAGCAAGACAACCTCGGCTGACAACTCAAATGAATCAGCTTTAGTTCGATAAAGCTGCCCTAGTTAAATGAGCACCCATGTTCGTTCAAATAAGTGATTCAATTACGGTTGCCAGAGAATAGTCATTGATAAAGCAAAACCCTCCCCTGTCCATCATTAGCATGCAACAGAGGCGGAGAGTAGGATTGAACACTGACAGTACCAATCCCCGTTTCAAATATTTGTCGTAAATTATGAACCGTAATTACCATGGATTTCTCAGAGATACTTAAAAAAGAAACTTAAATTACTATATTAATATATTAATTAATATTGTACATGAACACAATAATACCTAATTACTGAAGGATAAGGTAAAAGAAGAAAGTTACCTCGACTGAACTGGTTAAAGTTTTTGATGACAGTCTGAGCATTCTTCCTCGCGATGTAGAACCACTCAGAGGAGTTGGACAGATACTTGTACTCCACGGCCAGGTCCTTCACGAGAATGTTACCCTCGGGAAGGCGGTAGGCAAAGGGACAAAAAAGTGTGTAATTTTTATACTCCAGCTTATCGTAGCAGTTACCCGCTGCAAAGATGTCATCGTCAAACTCAATCATTGAGAAAAGACTAGCGTGGAGAAGATACTCCGAGTTCATCACTTCCACTTCCGCGTACTTCCACAAGCGCGTCAACATATTTGCACGATTCACTGCCACATTGGCTTCCAGACGAAAGCGCTCCTGAGCATAGCGATCCACGACCCCTTCGCCCAAACTAAACGCCGTCCCAGCCGTGCAATTGTCACCGAGAGTATGCTGCGTCTCCACTATACGTAAGAATTTGGTCACAATGTCAATGTCCGGACGTGCCTTGTTGCTTCCACTCACTCCACCTCCAGGGGCTGTGGTCACTCCATTGTCCACCATTGACCCTCCGCTCTCCTCCCCCAGAGACTCATCCCCCATGGAATCGCCGTCGGTGAGGTGGCTGACGGGGGGAAATGTGTCCACTGGTCCATCCAATCCACTTCGAACTATTTTTTCCTCATCCGAGCCTAATAATGTGTAGTCGTATTTGCTCTCACTGCCCCCCTCGTCCTGTTCCCCACCCTCTCTTCGATCACTCCATCGCCGTCTGCCTTCCTCCTCCTCCGCTCCCTCACCTGTTCCACTTGCGGGAAACATCTCGCTGGACACCACGGTATCCTCAAACTCTTTCTCCTTAGCCGTCACCTCATCCTGGGTATGAGGGAAAAGATTTGGGGGTACCTCTGAGACGCTGCCTGGAACTATCCCTTCACTCCACACCTGAATACGACCATTATCTTTATATTTAGTGCTTCCTTCCTTTAGGACACTTTCCCCAACAACTCTATCCGTCGAGGAAGTATTCAGGAGGGACTGTGAAAGCTCATCAAGGCCGAACGAGGAGTCTACTGGCATCCCGAAGGAATGCATATTAAAATCACTAGACGGTGAACCTAAAGTCGCACTTTCTCCGGTAGCTTTATTTTCGGAATATTTTTGTTTGGAGCGGTTATTGTTGTTGTTCCATTGCTTGGTCTTAGATCTGCTGCTTGAGAGGGTCACGGAAGAAGCGGGAGGGGATTGGGTTGGATTGTGAGTCATAGATAAGTCATAATTCAGATTTCCGTGCGGTAGACTGTGCTGGCGGTAGTTTGTAGTGTACTCTGATGTCGTGCCTGCCTGTCTATTGCCTACGTAACTTGCAAATGTCTCCTCCGTGGGTTGTTCAACGTTTTTTGGACTGTAGTGACGAGTGTGTGGTAGTACAAAAGTCGAGGGCGTAGAGAAAGAGTTTGTTACAAGCGTGGGCTGAGCTGGACTTTCAGAAGGAGAGAATAAGATGCCGGAGTGAGGGGTTGTTTTCCTTCTTGTGGGATTATTATTTTTCGACCTTTCACGAGATTTAGAGCCTTTTACTGTTTTGGACCCTTTGAACCCAGCTTCTCCCTCCTTCTCAAAAAAACTACTTTCTCCCACTTTCACTTCTTCTTTTCCTCGAAGAGTGGGTTGAGTGGGAGAGAGAAAGGTCTCCTTTATCTTTTTGGGATCCTCTGTAGAGTTCCTCAAGATACTCTTAATTCTCTGCATTCTAGTAGAGTTCCTCTTTCTATTCGGCGTAAAATATGGCTGACCATAAACCAGTTGGCTGTCATTGGTGGCAGGGATAAAGTCTGTCGTCATTTCCCTGTTCTTTGCACTGTTCTTCTCCTTCTCTCTGGCAAGACCTTTGGTCCCTTTGGCCATCTTCCTTCCAATGCCTTCTCTGGGAGCATTGAGTTCTTCCTCTTGCTTTCTTGAGGCTTGCTGTAGAATTTCGTCGTTATCGTGAGAGGCTGGGATGAAGGTTCCATAAGTCTCATCTAGAGGATGGCTGGGGAAGGAGTGGTGGGTGTAGGGAGCTTTCTTAGTAACGGTGGAAGGAGTGGAGGAGGTTAGTTGGTGAATATAGAAGTTATCGTTTTCCGGATGAGCCTCATCAGCCTGCTCTTCATTTAATAGAGTGAAGACACTTTGTGTGCTCTCCATATTCTTTCCTCCTTTCCAAGCTTTGCGAGTTCGTGTGAAACTTTTTCTAGATTTGTGGTGACGAATGCTGGAGATAATAGGCCCAGCTGCTTCCTCTTCCTCTCTCCGTTTCTCATCGCCTCCTCGCGATTTTCTCTCTCCGTCTTTGTGAGGCTGATACTGATGTGGTGAGGTGGAGGTTGACGAAGCGGAGACGTAGACTCGTTGGGACTTCTGACGAGGAGGAGATGGATGGGATATGAGCCATGAGCCAGCTTCATTAGATTGACTTCCAATATCTTCCTCCTCGACACTCTCTACATCGTTTCCACGCTCGCTTTCCCCAAAAATTGTCGAAGTGTGAATAGCTGGAGAAAGTTTACTCGTGTTGCCAATTAAACTCCTTGCACCCAATCCCTTCGCACTGTCTCTTCCGCTACTTTCACTTTCAGCTCCAATTTCACTTTTACTTGCAGCTGACGTAGGGAAGGACTGCGACCTTTGTTGCAAGATAACCATGTCATCACGTTGCCTTGCGGTTGGTTGTGTGGTGGAAATAATGCGTGTGCTACTCCATGAGCTACTACGACGAATACTTCGGCTGAGCGGTGACCACAATTTTGTTCGTGGCACGTTCTCCGTCGTCTCTTTCTCCACATCTTCCGTGTAACTTCCACCCCCAGCGGAGGCAGCAGCGTTGTACGGTGATGAGGACACGGATAGTGTGTTGAAAGAGCCTGGGTCAGTGAAGTCACCACCTACCCCTTGATTTGAGGGAAGGCGCTTAGACGTAATCGGAGTTTGAGTATAGCATAAAAAGGAAAACTGTAGGAGGAGGAGGCTAAATACGACGAGGAACTGGAAGTTCATTTTTATGTCACATGTCAGTCTACTTTTTCCCCTCCGCCTGGCGGTGAGAGTGCCGCAACATGCTTCCTGTCCAAGGCACTTTGTCTTGTCCAACACCTGGCCACCACGTCCGTTGTCCGCCACAAGGCCACGTATTTTAAGGACAGACTAAATGCGCGATCGAGAGAACTGGAGGGGGAACGGAAGATAATCCCACTTTCTCTTCCGGAATTCTCTCACTTCCTTTTTACCGCTCTAGAAACCTTCATTTGCTTCTAAAGGAAACACAGTTACACTTTCTCTTTGACACTCCAATCCCTCGTTCCCTCCAACTCAATAAGATTTTTTATCAGCTTTCACCTTCGCCAACGCACCAGTCACAAGTCATACAAGAGAAACTATGAACTATCAAGCGGAGCCGATAAGGAGAATTCACAAATAGGAATGCGGAGTGTACTGCTGCTTGAAGGAAGCGTCTTTAGATAAGTGGAGACGTGAGAAGCCCGTATCCTTCTTATTGAAGCGCCAAGTACTCATTCACTCTACTCTTGGAGCAAACAAAACAAATCTCACTTTCTCTTACTTTTGCTCCCAAATACGAATCTGTATATATGCATACGTGCGCTGTCTCTGTATCACTTTCACTTGAAATGCGTCCCTATGTCACTCAAAATTACTTACGCTACAGTCACGTTCCACTCCAATGTAGCAATGGCTGCTCGTGATGATGGGTATTGAAGCTCGAGTGTGAGTAAACAATGGACGTTATCCTGTTGAAGGGTGAGGGAAGGGAATTTGGAAAATCGCGAAAATTGACTGGAATGACATAAAACGGGAATGGATGGAGACAGCAGGGAAGAGCAGACTGATTGGCTTAAGTAACACTGGAGATTCGAGTAGAAAAGGGAAAGTCTGAACTCCGTGTGTAATGGATAGATGTGGAGATAGGAAGGAACAAGAGTTGTTACTTCTCGACCATTTGTTGGGAGCACGTGATGATGTCTTGTAAGGTAACTTGTCTTGCACGCCACCACCACTACAAATAATTACAATGTACTCGAGAGCGGAAATGAAAACTTGTGTTTGTTGGCTGGTACTTGTCCTTTTGCTTGTCCTCCTCCTCCTTCTCCTCCGCCTCCTCCTTTACCTTTCCTCATACTCACATTGAGATTAGTCCCACACAGTATAACGTCCAATTCCAACTTTTTATATTTGAAAATAAAAAAATTCAAAAGTCTGAGCTCTGAACAGGATACACAGTTCCGTGAGATCCTGCCATTTGTCGTTTTGCTGGAGCTGGAACTAGACAGAAAGCTGGAAGTTTTCTCTGTAATTTCTTACAACTTGTAAATTTGTGTCTGCGTTTAGGAAAATCTCATGGTTCTGAATGCTGTGCAATGCCGATTAGCTTGTCTGATGTCTTTACACTTTGCATGAACATTATACCCTGAAATTACACAAATTCACCTAAAATCCCCCATTAGTCCTTCCTTCTCAATTACAATTACCATTACCGCTCGATCAACTTTACTTATTCAGAATATCTCGTTATCTCAGCCACACACAGTATACATATAGACACGGAGATGGAAAGCGATAGAAAAGTAAAGACGGTGTTACACGTGTAGCGTAATGGCGTGAGGGGTATTATTTGGAGCCTAGAGGTAGTTGGTCAATTAGAAAGTGTAATTGCGGACTGCATTCTCAAATCTCTATGCAAGATGTTTGACTTTGATTTCGCTTTTATTAACTCCCAAGCTCGTGCTTTCTCTCTATTTCTTTCCCTTCTTTTTTCCCCTTTTGTTAAGACTAAATCGTGTTGGCTTTGGGAATGGTCAATTTGCAAGGCAAATGAGCTCAAGTCAAGGATTTAAACGACTTTAACGACTGAACCGGTGAAAGCAATGAAGCGTTGGAAGCAATTCTTTTTGACTCCGTAATGAAATCTCAAGAGAAGAGAAGAGAACAAAACCCGAACATCGACGAAAACGAAGGACTGGCTACTAAGAACGGAGAAAATACCAAATTTCTATTAAACACTTGTCGCACTTTACGATTTTTTTATGCATTATTACGTATTCACTGAAAATAAAACCACACCAAATCACTTGAAAACAACACTGAATAACTAACCATATCACATTTGCAATTTTGATTGCGAAATTAGCATCACCTCACAACGGAATCACACTACTTGAATTACAGTGAGGTCATTTGGTCACTTTGGCACACACCTTACTCAAATGTGAACAGAATTATTTTTGTGACAGACGTTTCAAATACTATTTGCCAACATAGTTAGCCCAATACGGCCACACTCATAGCCCTCACCAATAAGGGAGAAGCAAGCTACACACATCTCACTGTCCAATTTAAGCACAGTTCACATTTTGATTTAACTTCATCTCCCCACCGTCCTGTTGGTTTCTTTGTATCCTTCACATATCCGCAAGCAAAATTGCAACACTTAATGTGCGACTCTCAAATTTCAAATTAGTTCGTCTACTTTCCTCACTGCCCCTTTCCTCCAACTTGTAGATTTCTTCTTTGCTTTATAAATTTCTCCTTTGAACGTAATGGAGCAAGCTGAGACGATAATACTACTTTGTCGGCTTGAAGTTAAAAGCGCTGAAGAAAGCTTGACAGTTGGACCGAAAGTGAAAGTATAGACAGTGGTGGACTATTTCAGACGTTTGTTTTGGTGGAGGGATTGTGTTGAGTGTTTGTTTGTTGGGTAGGCCCTCGTTGTGTCTTGTCCGTGGGTGTGCAGTGGCTATTTCCTTGTTTTCTTGTTTGTTTATTTGTTGAAAAGAAGTTGAAGTTCCGTAAGTATTGTGTGGCTCGGAACCGGTTGCACGACTGACGGACGACGAGAAAAGACTGAAGCATCACTCCCAGCTCAACGTTCAAAGCGCCCTTGCTTTCCCCTTTCCTTCCTCCGGTACACTCTCCTAAACTCTTCCCATTCTCCAGCATTGAAGTTGGAGTTTTGGGTCTCCGGACGGAGCTGGGAAGTTGGAGTGAGTGAAGGGGCGCAAGCGTTTCTCCATTTTTTTTTTATTTAATTTCCTTGTACCCTAGTACGTGTCCCGTCCCGTCGTCCCGCTCCTCTTAGGACTTTCTCTAAACTTCAGTAGCGTATCCATTGACTCGTCCAGAGGAATGTTCTACTCATTCACCAAATTATTCAAACACAAAATTCTTCTTCAAATTAGTAACTTCACCAAATTTAACAAATAATAAATATAAATGGTACCTTTACTTTCAAAGCTGATTGATTCTTCAAAAACGCAGTGTTTTACACTCGCAAAAGTAAAAAACTTGACGTAAAATGAATGCATTCTTCACCGGGATATTTTCCAAAGTGGCACATTGAAAAAATATGATTTAAAAGAGGGGATCAGAGCTACAGTTTAAACTGTCTCTAGATACGCCATTCTCACTTTCTATCAGCCTCCAACAGCTCTCTTCTATGCTATGGAGGACTGTAGCTCACAGTACTCCAATCTACTCAAAACCAGCCGACTCTCAAACTCAAGCTCTGTGTACTTGCAATTCCTTCAATCCCTTCGACACGTCAAACATCAAAGACATGAAGAACATGGCACGCCAAGTTAGAGGTCCCGACAGTATAGGAATCTATAAGGAGAGACAGACCTACAGATTGAAGAGGAAAGAAGGAAGGAAGGAAGCTGAAGGCCGCACTTGCATCTCACGTATGACACATTGCCAAGGGCGATCCATTCAAGAGATACATACGACCACAGAGAAAGTTTCCTCTCCGCATTCCACTCCTTCTTCCCTCACATCTAACAATAAGATCTACCGTCTATCTATCCGTCCATCCATCCATCGCTCTCCACATTTCATTCTGACCTCTTCCTCCGTCCTACTTCCCACTGCAATTTCCATGTGCGAGCTATCAATAGGCGCTTGTTTCGCCATAGTGCCATTCATTCCACTTTAACGTGAGCAGAGCTGATTTTGTAACTTCAGCTTCCTTCAGTTCCCTGTTGTCAAAACTAATGCTCTGCGAAATGATTGTATCGTCGTTAAAGAAGGACATTGACGTGTGCAATTTCCACAGCTCGTAGAGCCAAAATTAGACACATCATAAAACTTTTTCTTTTTGATAAGTTGTAAAAAGCAGGCAATGAAGTGTGTAATTCACTAGGACTTACCTACATAAGTTTTTCACATTCTTCACATTGTATTGTGTAGACAAATATCATGCACTTTTTATTAATGTGTAATAAATACTGATGTAGAACACTTTAGAACTTTTTTAGGACATGTAAACAGTATATTTTGCCCCTTTTCAAAAGCAAATCAGTTGCTCATTGGCCAAATTGGCTAATAACATAGCTTGGATTTAATTGTAAATCATATCCAACAGAAAATCTTAATATATGCATCCGTTTCCATCTTTCTGTAATTCTTTATCGTATATTTAACACGAAAAGGATGCATTTTACGCCTTTTTCAAAACTTGATCATTGAAGGTTTTACAACATATATCAAAGCGTGTTTTAATATGACATAATGCCGATTCGAGCATATCGAAATATGATATTGTCCTAAAAACATTAAAAAAAATCATATTTTGCAAATTTTCAAAAATGGTACGATCTTGTTGAAGACGCAAGGCTGCGCACCAATCAGCCAGCACTCCAGACTTACCGGGCCATGAATTTAAATTCAATTAATGAAAGGTGACCGAGTCATCCAATGAGCTAGCGACATCGACCCAATGGAAAAAATTAAGTAATTTGAACGGCGAGTCTCCTCAAGTATCCAGTCGAAAAAATCCGCCAATAGGTATTTTGCCTTAAATAAACATGAGTAAGTCATGTCACATCTTATACCAATTATTGAGCTATAAGATTTTGCACCCATATGGAGAAAAAAGAAAGTAAATAGGGCGGAAAGCTATTGACATATAGTTCTGTGCTGTGGCTTGAAAACTAAAAAAAATGAATGGAATTTGAGTTGACAAGGGAAAGGCGAAGAATATAATATTTATAGAGCTGACCTGAAGTGATGCTATAATTTGCATATTATATTGAGTCCAAATAGGGAGAGAAGTTATGCACTGGACATGGATAGCGCTACTGGTCGTGGGAGAAGGATATAGGCGCTTGTGTATAAAGTACATTCATAATAAAGGCAATAGAATGCCGTTGAATTGAAGTGCTAATGCTAGGTATGATATGCTTTAAAGTAAATAGAACCTCCCAAAATAATGGGGTTCCGTTGAACAAGTGGACAGAGAGGGAAGTGAGGCGGGGAGAAAAGTTTTTGGGCTGAGTAACTAATACAATATGATGTCATAATGTCCCATAATAATCCCAATTCCATAATCATACTCTCGCCTTTTGAGCCACACAATTGAAAGGAGCAGAGAGAGAGACAGAGAGAGGTAGAGCGACAAAACAATATAGACGAGCAGAGCATAGCCGTGTCATTAAAGTTCGTTCCATTTCCATTTCCAATTCCAATTCTATTCAACTTAAAACTTTTGTCAACCATTTCCTTTATTTCCGTTTTGTCTTATTTTCTCTTGTCCTACTCTCTCCACTGTCTCTGCTGCTGACGCCGATCTACCTGTCCCAACTCCCAACAGAAATCCTCTGCTCTTCATACCAACAGTCCGCTGTCCCTCTCTCGTCTGTACTCTGCGTATACCTGTAGCTCCCACACTTCTTCACTCCCAACAACCCTACCAAGCATAGCTCTGCAACTGAAAGTGTGAGTAGAGGCAGTGGGTATAGTCGGGTCCGTAACGACGTGTACTGTAGGTAGCCCTGGAGGGTGGCCAAGTGGAACTCGACCGAGTACTTTATTTCGCCTAGTGTTGTTTAGACCCATTTGGCACTTAACCATTCTTCCATCGTAAAAGCCATTGCCGTCGTTGAACTATTAAAACAAGTTATAATGAGGTTTTAAACCTTTCAAAACATGCCAGTGTGTACAAGTCCCTTCCCTTAGTATTGTTTAGTACTGTATGTATAGTAGCTTGTATAGCAAAAAAATCCTTTTCTGAAAATGTGCTTTTGTCACATTTTCACAAAGCGCAGTGTTTTAAACATATGTACATTTTTAAAAGCGAATTTAGGAAGTTATTTATAAACATTCGGGTAGACGCGAGCTTATACCGTTTTCCACCATTTCATATTATAGTACATAGGCACTTAAGTCGTTTACCACTTTGTCAGATGGAAGTACTTATGCCGTTTATTTTATAGTTCTGGAAAACGTGTCTAATAACGTTTGGTATGCTTGACATCTAAGTAAAAATGTTTATGAACATTAATGCTGAAGACTGTTGAAAGTTAATTAAATTGCTTGAGCAACATTCGTCCATTTTTAGGCCTCTTGATTAAGTCGTACAGAAACTGTTCTGCAGCTCGGGATTTTTGCATAGACCTCCGTAATGGGACACTACGGCACTGAAGCATATATACTGTCGTCCTAGTGTACAATGTATAAGTATGAAGAGGGAATATGTGAGCATAGAGCGGTACACTAATAAAAACAATGAACATCAAAGGAAACCAAAACAATGGAAAAACAGTATCAATTTTTAATTACTTTTTTCCTTCTTTGGAATCCAAATAGAGCCAGAACCAGAACCCGCGGAACGGTCCCACTTCAGTCCCTTTCATGAATACTTCACCCACTCCTCCAGTCTATTGTACACACACACTACATTTTACTTAAACTTTTTACTACACAATGAGCCATACAGAATGATTTACCATTGTACATATGCCTTCACCTTTCTACACCTCGCTTATATATAGGTCCCCTGCATTACATTTTTTAATATGATTGCTTTCACTCAATTGTCAACAGCTCATCCAGAGTATAGTGATATCACCCATCATCGATAAAAATCAATGTTAACGTTGAGTAAACGATGGCAGAAAGTTCACTTTGCTCGGCTTACCAATTTCGATTTCCATTATAGATAAACAATTATTATATCTTATCATAGTGTAACATACATATATGTAATTGAACAAACCAACTCGATAGATACCGACACAACACACAGAAACTGTCCTCGTCACAACTATTTTTATCGTTATATAATAAGGGAGTGAATTATAGTAATACTGTGAATAGAGGCACCACACCACTGCGTGTATTGAGAGCAAATATAGGTAGCACTACTGGTGTTAAATAAGAATAGTGAATAATTTATATGTAGTACCTAGTAATAAGTGTTGGTAATAATTACTGCAATCTTTAAGGTTGGGGAAAGTATGTAGAGCTGAGCTAAATTGTATAGGCTGAGTATGAAACAAAATATTAAAAGAGGGAAAATAAAATGCCGCCTGCCGTTAGTTTATTATTAGTAATCCAGGGGCAAATATGTAAAAGTACATAGTTTTTCTCGTTTAAAAATGCAACTATTAGGGTAGTTGAGTGAAACTGAGATCGATAGTGTTTAAATAGAAACATTTTGGATTTTAAAACATGGAAAGTTAAACAATTGAGTGTTGTATAGTTAGTTATTACCAGGAGTTAAATTATTTGTGAGCATAAGGGAGCAAAGGGTAAAACAGGCAGACACAAGATTTTTTTGCTGCAGTACGCATTAGTAGTGTAGGGGTCACACTACAAAGCATTAAAAAAAATGAAAACCGTCTGGATTTTGTTGGGTCCTGGTAAAAATGCAGTCTTCGACGAGTTAAAAAAACAGAATTCGAAAAATACGTAAATAACTGTTATAGCAAAATTGCTACTATATACTGTAAACTGCGTTGACTTTGTCAATTGAAATTTTATTTATCATTTTAAGAAAAATATTGATATCAAAAGTGCTAACTACCAACTAAATGGTTTAGGTAATTACAATTGTTTTTTTATCTCACCGTGCCCTATTACACCCGATTTTGCTAATTATTTTTTTTCAAACTGGTAAAAGGCTAAAATCTAACTTTATATAATTAAAACATACCGTAAAGCACCAAATTGTGCCCGGGTCCCTAATAGTGCCCTGTCCCTATTTGTGCCCGGGTCTCTTTTTGTGCTTGAGTTTCATATAATAAAACAATAGCACATCTACCGCGTTAAAAAAATTCACGGTTTTATGTAGTTAGCGCTAAAATTTAAGGATTAACTACTTCGCAATTGTAACCGTACTTCATCCGATAATATTTTAGAAAATTGTGGCAAGATATTCTTCAAAATGAAGCGAGATCTTTTTGGTATTTTAGATTTTAAAATTAAAGTTGTTGATTTTGCAGAAACTATAATTATGTTGAGAAAACAGCTAAAGAGTTTATATAATTTTG